>CAUYRB010003038.1:0-24346 GCA_963574695.1 Propithecus perrieri | reverse complement strand
ATAGAATAGAGAACAGTTGTCTTAGATGTGTTATTCTCTTCCCTTTTTCAACACAGCAACCTCTTCAGACTGCAGATAAATGGATAGAAAACTGTTCTGAAACTGTAGTTTGGATAAAATTTGACAGTATCAAGGTTTTATATTTTGTGGTTTTAATTTGCATTTCCCTGTTGATTAGAGATGTTGAGCATTTTTTCATATGTTTTTTGACCATTATTCTGTCTTCTTTTGAAAAGTTTCTGTTCATGTCCTTTGCCCACTTTTTGATAGGGTCGTTTGATTTTTTCTTGTTGATTTTCCCGAGTTCTAAGTACATGACAATATTTTTAAGAGCAAAAGATTAAAAACAACTTGATTACCAACCGGGAAGAGGTTGGTTAAATAAATTATGGTATATCCATCCTTACAGGGGAACACTATGCAGCTAAAATGAAACAAAACAAAAGAAACTCTTCATAATTTTAATTTGGAATAATCTCCAAAATATATTGTTAAATAAAACAAATTAAAAAAAAGAGTAGTTTTCATACTAAATTTGTTTCAATAAAAATAGATTGTATATGTGGGATGGTTTCAAAGTACGTAGACAAATTCTTTGACAGTCCTTCCTTGAAAAGGTGGAAGCTAATTCCCTTCCCTTTGAGTATGGGAATGTGTATAGTTATTGTTTGTATAAACATAAAATATGTTTAGGTTGGTATCTGAGACACTGAAACCTTTGAGTACCTGTAGGGAAGAGAATTTGGTTGCTGGGCACAGGGAGGGAGAGTGTATTTCTACTGTATATACTCTCTGTGCCTCTTGCATCTTGAACCACGTGAGTGATTGCCCATTTAGAAAATAAAATAAGCAAAATATTACCAAATACTCATCTAGCAATTCTATATTTAGTAAATAAAATAAGATGGTATCTCCTATTTTTTTATGTCCAGGTACACTTATAAATGCCTACAGGGATTTCACCATTTTAGGATGGAGTGACTAAATGCTTCTAATGGAATTAGAATGCTGGCAATGTTGGTACAGACGGTGTATGTGGAGAGATCTGAAAATACTGTATTTACTTGTTCTTAGGTTGAAATAAAGAAGGAAGAAGAATTAATGGAAAATGTGATGAAGGGATGTTAGGAATGTTCTTACCTTGCTGGAGGTGTTGGTCACTCAGGTGTGGGGTGCACAGGGTCCCAGGTGAGAGTGGTTAGCAGGTATGACTTCCTTGCACACCAGACGCAGGGTTTCAAGACAGGCTGGTCGCTCCAACAGCCTGAATGGCGGGTGCTGGGTCAGTGATTTGGCCAAACGTTCCTGGTGGTGAGGAGAAACTGACAGGCAAAATGTGGAGGGAGAGGTGACGAGACCCACACTTTTCATTTGTGGTGGCAAAGAGCTATTAAGTAACAGATTGTCTTACTGCGCTTTTTCCTGTTGAACACACATAATCCCTTTGCACTGCAAGCAGTTTTAGAATGTTTTGTATGGTAAGGTGGAAGGTGCTTTAAGGCAAAAATCTCTCAGGATTCAGAGTTATTCCAGTCCAAGAACGTTGCATTTTTTTTTTTTTTTTTTTTAGTGATACTCTACCTGTTTCTCCGTTTGTAACATCAGAACAGTAATATCTTCTCTGCAGGATTGTTGGGAGGATTTAATGGAATAAAATTAACTAAATGCCAGAATCATCCCTCCTTCCCCTCCACAGCCCTGTCCCTCAACCTCTCCTCTCAGGAGTCCCTGCCACCCACATCGCCGACTTTCCAGCACAGTACTCTCTGTGCCCAGTCCTTTACAGCACCCAACATTGTGTGACAGAATCTTGGAATGTAAAGCCTACTGAATTTACAGAATTTGTAATTCATACAACTAAAGACAGCACAACTAGTACACGGCAGTGCAGTGATGCAAACCTGGGCTGCTGAGCTTTTCCTACCCTCTGTCCCTCTATTGCCCTGGACGATAGTGTTACCTAGGCAACTGCAAAGATAACTGAAAGGCATTTGCTTAGGACTGTGTCCTTAGCTGTGTTTTTCTGTGGAGTCATCATAGTGAGGTGGATGAAGCCCTCAGGCTCTGGAATTAGATGTCTGGGTTCAAATTCAAGTTCTACCATTTAAGAGCTTTGTAATGTTGGGCAAATAACTCAACTTCTCTGTGCCTCCACTTCTTTATCTTTAAAATGGGATCATAGGGTCAGAGTGAGGAATGAATGAAGCAGCATATGGAAAGCTTAAGACAATACTTAGTACACGGTAAGTGTTCAATTAATGTTAACTATATTTCTTTTTATAATAGCTTATAATGAGAATTCACGAACACTATATCATTAATCCTGAGAGCAACCCAACGGGTAGATAAGTAAAGCTTAATTTTATACCTAAAGAAGCTGTTGGCTTAACTTGCCCGAAATAATAATGCTAAGAATGAGCGCTGGTTGCTTACTTACTATGTACTTGGTACCTTGATATATTAAACCAGTCAGTCCTCAGAATACTTATGAGAGAGAGAGCATTATTGTCCCCATTTTACAGATGGGGAGACGGAGGCATTGGGGTTAAATATTTTAGCCAAGGTATCATAGATGGGATTCAAGCCCAGAGAGTCTGCTCCAAAGCCATTGCTCTGTCCACTGCACCAACTGATTTCCCAGGTATACACACTGTTAAGAGTCAAAGTGGACTCTCCCACACAGATCTACCCATACAAATGTCAAAATTCAGTCAGTGAACTTCCAACTGGGTCGAAAGAGAATTAAGCATCATGCTTGCCTATATCCACATTGCTCTTTTGAGTCTTGCGTGAGAGATTAGACACTAACTATCCAGTTTTGACTAACTGTACGAGAACAATGACTCAGTGAAAGCCTGGAGTTCCACTCTGCCATACAAGTTTAGGAAAGCATTGAAATGAGGCATCTGTGATAAATTTTACCATTACTAGGATTTTATTTTCCTTTATAACTTAGATATGTTCTGTGGAGATTTAATAAATAAAAGGTTTTCTAATATGAGTCTGCAGTTCTTTCTTCACTTTAAACTTGTTACAACAAACCTTTAGAGAGCACAGACACTCTAGGCTAATACATGTTGTTTGTGTTAGTTGTTTAAACATCTGAACAACTTTTTTTCGAGATGGAGTCTCACTCTGTTGCCCTGGGTAGAGTGTAGTGACATCATCGTAGCTCACTGCAACCTCGAACTCCTGTGCTCAAGTGATCCTCCTGCCTCAGCCTCCTGAGTAGCTGGCATGCCATGATGCCTGGCTAAGTTTTGTATTTTTAGTAGAGACAGGGTCTCACTCTTGTTCAGGCTGGTCTTGAACTCCTGAGCTCAAGCAATCCTCCTGCCTTGACCTCCCAGAGTGCTAGGATTACAGGCATGAGCCACTGCACCCAGCAAACATCTGAACAACTTTAAAATTATTTTGCATGTAAAAATCTGAACCATGATCCCAAATAGAGGTAAATTAATAATAGGTACCAGTTAAATTTAGTTATATACATGCATATACATACATATATCATGATATATATACAGTAGGTAAGTAGGTAGGTAGGTAGATAGATATCAGCCAATCGAACATTTATTTTCCTTATTTGGGGGGTCTCAAGCACAAAATTTTTCAGGTCACATGCTTCCGATGGATTCAATCATGGTACTTCACACTTGTGTTAGTGAGCATGCGAGCACACATGCACGTCCCTCATAATCATTCCAAGTGGTGGGTCTGTGATGCAAGCTGGGTCAATCAGAATCTTCCCTAGGGTTTTTCAAACTATAAAGGTGGGAGAAAGATGTGTCTTTTCCTCCTTGCTTATGGAACTTGTCAGTATATGAGCTCAGAAGTATGTTGTTTCTTAGGAACTGAGGAGCAGGGCTCACGGAGAAGCCCACTGAGCCAGTGCTGTCCACATGCAGAAAGACACAGAGGGGGAGTGCGATTGTGCTCTGGTGACATTCAAGTCCCAGGTTATAGAATTCCTTAAGGCCACTGCTATACCTTCTCCTCTCAAAACTGGCTCAATAAATTCCCCCTTTATGTTTATTTTAGTTCCTGTTAAGATCTGGGAACTTTCTCTCTGTACATACAGAAGAGTAGTGCAGATGCCATCCTCGATGGTACTCGGTGTTAGAGAGAGCTCTCCCATTCACTGTTGTTGGTTTGTAAACCGACATTTTCTTTTCTTCTGCCTCTTTTTTAAAATGGAAATTTAGTAGAACCTACCAAATTTTAAAACCAAAATTTACAAGGCAAAATCCCTTTACCTCAGAAATCCCACACTTTGGGATCTCTACTATTGAAATATTAGCACACTTGATAAAGGACAAAAAGATGTTTATTGAAACATTTTTGTATTAGCCAGAAATTGGTGACAACCTAATCATCCATCAATAGAGGAACGTTGAAAATAATTTATGGCCCATTCACTATGGAATGCTCTACGTGTGAATAAGTGGTCTATACATGGAAGGATGACCATGATATATTATTGGAAAAAAATCAAATTGCAAAAGTATAATACATTTTGCAAACAACAAAATGAAGTCAAATAAGTATATATAGATTATATATGTTTATATGTTCTTAAAAAGGGATCTGCAAGATGGTAAGGCATGGGGGGTGTGATTAGAAATGAAGAAAGGGAGCTTTAATATTTTACTTTGTGGATGTTGTGTTTGTTTTCAAATTGCATATATTAATTTTTAGCTGGAGCCCATTCTACTAAATTTTTCAAAGCAATTTTAAAAAGAAGATAGTTCTGTCTACAACTTCACACTGTCTCCTTAGAAGAGAAACTCCTTAGGATAGGTATAAGGGTATAAGTTGGGCAGAGACCTTAAGGTTTGGCTTTGGCTCCAGGTCTAACATGTCTGTGACTTGGATTGAATAGATCCATCTCTCTGGCTTTGGTCACTCACCTGAAAAATGGGAGATTTAAACTGTATGGGCATTAAGGTCCCTTTTGGTTGTAATAATTTATGAACATAGGCTTATTTTTTTTAGGTTTTATGATATACACAAACACAATTTTGAAGTTAAAATGACATTTGGAATATATATATTAAGCACGACGCATGAGAATTAAACATGTCTTAATTATAACACAGTGACCGATACTGTGAGCCAAAAAGACTGATTTATTTCTTTTCTCTGAATGTGAGGTGATTACTGTACTACCTTTTATGTAAAATCAAAGTCCGTAATACCTTCACTTGCCTTATATTTCGAGATCACCCTGCATGGGTGAGGAGTGGAGGTTAACATTTCTGTAAAAGATGAGGGAATGGCTAACGGCCAAACGCCTGGCGAAGCAGGGGAGTGCGTGGCGGCCTCCTATCTACCAAGATAGGCTTCTCAATGTACCAGGACATCCGGTCCGCTGAGTGTGAAGCCCTGGCTTATGGCATTTCCTTGTTTTAATCAGGGCTAATAATCAGGTCACAGGCAAGCTGAATCAGGCCTATAGACCTTTCTTTGGCCTGTACCTTCGTTTCCCCCAAGGCCAGGTGAATACCCTTAGACATAGCACGTACTCTCTAGTTAAACTCAGCTCTCGTTCTCGTTGCCCTGCGGCTAAACACTTCACAGGCTACCCTGTCTGCCAGGCTGCAGAAGTCCTGTGAATTTTGCTCAGAACTCCTGAGTAAGTGTTAAAACTACTTATAGACTAGCAAAACAGGGTGGGGAAGCTGAGCAGCAGATACACTAGCAGTTTCTTCATCCTTAGTCATAAGAATGAGTAAATGCAATGACCTTGGGTCTTAAACACAAAATTACTTTGTAACAGATTTAACAATTTTGGATCAGGTTAAAAAGCAGTGTGTAGATTCACCTTTCCACTCACTCACTTTCTCCTTCCATGCATTGTGATTGTAAAGTAAGTACTTTTCACTTTGCTGGAACAAATACTAATGTTATCAGATAAATAACTGTTTCTTAGGAATCACTTACTACTATAACTTATGCAAATAGGCATCTATCTATTCACAAGTCAGTGTCACTTACTAGATCTTGAAATTCCTGAGGACAGAGTCTTGCCATTATACCTAGTTCAAGGCCAGGTATTTGGAAGAGTCCAGAAAGCCTTGTTGAATGACCTAATGAGGGAATGATGTCTGGCTCATTCAAAATTTGAAATATGAAAGAAAAACCAGTGACTGGCACATAATGTAAACCATTCATTTTTGTTCACAGTCTGAGGTTGGTTGAAATTGCTAAAATGTAACTCCACACATGCAAAGATTTTTCTCTGTTCTGTCCATTGCTGGATCCTAAGTGCCTGAAAATCAGAACTACCTGTCACCATCCCCACTCCCACACACAGCTTACTAGGTATACTAACGTGACTCTACCAGTCCATTGTCTTCATTAGCATAACTTTCCCATCCCAGGGGACTCTTGCCCAGGCACACAACTTGACTGTTCATTATGTTAATTTCCAGAAAGACCTATCGACTCTTCAATAGAAAACAGAGAGAGACAGCTGACGAAGATTCCTTGAATCCCTTGCCTCAAAAATCCCTACCTTGCTCTTTCCACCAATTCTACACTGTTATATCACAATCCTTACGCAATCCTAATCAAGCCTCCTCCTCTCCCCTACATTGAAAGACCCTCCTTAAGCCAAACTTCCAATTTTCAGTAAATCCTGACTTTGCTTATCTCATCAGAGACAGGACTGCCACTCGGTAGAACTGGTGATATCATTTACCAAAAAACTCAACAAACTCAGCTTGGTCTATCAGCAGGCTGTATCGGTGACATTTGAGGAGCCAGCATTCAACATGCCTAGAATAGCATTGGGCACAGAGTAGGCACTCAATAAATATCCAGTGAATGAATGAATGGATGCTATATAATCATACACAAAGGGATTTTAAAAGCCCTAAATCAGGAAGGAGTCAGCCTATGTAAATCCCACTGTAAGCACAACTAAATCTGGGAGTGGAGACATGTTACAGTATAAGCATTAACATGCTACATGAGTTGGCATATTTACTGTATCTCCTTGATCTTAAATTACTGTTTTAGAGTTTGAGCCAAAGAGTGTAAGTCGATGGTTTACAAAAGAGCAGTAGGTGAGTGTTTTCTGACCCACCCTCCTTTAAAAATGGCTGAGGTAACATGGAGTATCCTGGCTTACAAATCAATGGAAAATGTCTCTGTTGATTTACTTTCAGTTTTCACAGGAGACGCTTTGGTCCCCCTTACTGTTCTTTTCCAGGAAAAACAAGTTTTTCCTGAGGATTTTCTAAACTCAAATAAAGCCTTCTGTGTTTTATCTTTCAGGCACCCAGATGTCAGAGAGAAGCCATCTTCTCTAATTTTATGTAGCTCTTGTGCCCATTGTAATTCAACCCCTAGCTGCAAGCAGCCAGCCAATAAAACTCTCAACCAAATGTATTATTTAGTACAGAGGAGAGAAAATGAGGCTAAAGCCATTTTATAATGAAGAATTTAAATACAGAAAAGTTCCACTGCCCATTCACCTGGAATATCAATAGTGAGCAGTATGTAAGAACCATTTCAAAAAGGCTAGGTTGATGTGCTAAATTAGAATTTAATATTAACCCCAACATGTAAGAGGAAGCTCTTTCACTTTTCAATATTCAAAGGTAAAATTTTCAGATAGGTCTGTTCTTGGTAGTTTGTTTTGGGTGTTTTTCGTTTTGTTTTGTTTTGTTGTTACTTATTTTTAGATTTTACTTGCAGAATATATACAGCCCCAAGAGTTTAATCCAAATATAATTCAAACTTCAGTATTGTATTCTTTCTCCCAAGCCATTCAAGATTGAAACACAAAAAACACATGTGAACAATTTTCTTTTTCTTTCTTTCAAAGGGACAATAAGTGCTCTGTCATTTATCAGGACTCTGAAAAACATCTTAACTTATAAAGTAAATGTTGGGAGGTGGTGATAGAAAGGAGATCACTTTAGGTCAAGATAGTTTACTGAAGTCCCTGGAAATTATATTCTTCTCTGGGCAAAGAGCAGGATGACAACTTACTTCATTACCACACTGGTAGGAGAGCTGTAGTGTCTCTGAAAGAGTCTCCAGTTGGGACATCGCTACAAACCTAAACAGGCAAATTTCCAAGAGGCCAAGCCTCAAGGCACATTCCAGGAGCTGCTCTTGCTTTCCATCCTCCAGAAGCAAGTGATGGTTCTAGAATTTATAAAAAATTTGGATCTAAATAATTTTATCTGTTCTTGCTCAAACAGTACAATTTTGGTAAGAAATCTTTGGCTTGGGTTCTAAACCTAGTACATGTTTTGGCAACTGACTTATCTTTTGTCATTAATTTTTTTGGTCAGTTGTTGTAATCAAATGTCCCTTTTTTTATTCCTATGTTTGTCAACATATATCTTTTTTTTAAATTTTTTTATTTCAACATATTATGGGGGTACAAATGTTTAGGTTACATATATTGCCTTTGCCCCACCTGAGTTAGAGCTTCAAGTATGTCCACACCCCAGATAGTGCGCACTGCACCCATTAGGTGTGAATATACCCATCCCCTCCTCCCCTGTCCCATCTGCCCGACACCCGATGAATGTTATTACTATATGTGCACTTATGTGTTGATCAGTTAATACCAATTTGATGGTGAGTATATGTGGTGCTTGTTTTTCCATTTCTTGTGATACTTCACTTAGTAGAATGGGTTCCAGCTCTATTCAGGATAATACAAGAGGTGCTAGATCATTATTGTTTTTTGTGGCTGAGTAGAATTCCATGGTATACATATACCACATTTTATTAATCCACTCATGTACTGATGGGCACTTGGGTTGTTTCCACATCTTTGCAATTGTGAATTGTGCTGCTATAAACATTCTAGTGAAGATGTCTTTGTTATAGAATGTCTTTTGTTCTTTGGGGTAGATGCCCATTAAAGGGATTGCTGGATCAAGTGGTAGTTCTACTTGTAGCTCTTCGAGATATCTCCATATTGCTTTCCACAGAGGTTGTACTAGTTTGCAGTCCGACCAGCAGTGTAGGAGTGTTCTTATCTCTCCGCATCCACACCAACATTTATTGTTTTGGGAACTATCTCTTTTTTAAAAACACTTTTTATTACTTTCTCTCTTCTTATGGTAAACTTTCTCTGTTTCTTCAGTCTTTTCCTATCCTTCTCTCTCTGCCTAAAGCTTCTATATTCTACAAAATAATAAGAATGGCAAATATATAGGCAATGCTAATTAGGTGTTGAAAATTATATTGAGTGTTAACAAACCTAGCCTTATTTGATGTGCATAGCAATAGTACGTAGGAACTATTTACAAGCTTAATTTATAGTTCATAGTTTGAGGGCAGGCAGTCAAGTGATCTGCTGAAGATTACACAGGGGCTGGTGGAACAGAGATAACTAAGGCCTGTCTGACCACAACTCCTAACCATGAAGCTAAACTGCAGACTTCACAGTTACTTTTGTCTCTGAGACTTTCTGCATAAAGCATGGCAGATGGAACCTTCATCTTGAAAAGTATTTTCTATAAGTCATTACTGCAATTATAACTTGGAAGAAAACTACAGGGGACAAGCAAAAGCATTCAGCAAACTTGAAGAAGAAAGAAAATTAAGCCTACAGATCACTTTTGCAAACCAAAACATTATTAAGTTATTAGCTGCCTTGGAACTGCCTGTTCTGGGCAAAAGATTAAGCTGTCTCAAAATTTCCTGTGGCACTCTCCCAGCTGTTACCATTTGAAAACCCTTAGAATTTATGGGCGTTAGATAGGAGAAGAGTGAAACTTCAAACTTGGTTTCTACTACTGTTAGAGAAAACTACGAAAATAAACAAATTATTCCACCCCATCACCAGCTGGAAGCATAAAAGGCCCCAGGTCACCTTGAAAAGTTGATTTCAGCAGAATTGACTGACTAGCTTGAAGCATACATTTTTAAACATCTAAAGATTAGAATTGGAATGGAGATTCCTTTTTTGTCCAGAAGGGTAATTTTAGCTAGTGGATGGGTTACAGTCAGCCTTGAATATTTGAGAATGAGAAATGAAGAAGGAAAGAAATATGTCATTGTCCCTATGAGATATATTTAACAATCTTTTCCAAGAAAGAAAAGAAAGAAGGAAGGAAGGAAGAAATGAAGGAAGGAAGGAAGGGGGGAGGAAGGAAGAAAGGTTGGTTAAATATTACTATATATCAAAGAAATACGGTAGTGTGACATTTGTGTACAGCATTTTGTGGGGAAAATGCAGATTCTAGGTTGAACAATTCCATAAAGGGACCTTAAAACTATAACAAATAATGTCCCAAGAGCCAGTACATTCACGGAACACTGCTTGGCAAGCAGTGAGTGTTCAACACATGTTAACTGATGGTTAAGTGAAATCTTAGCACTTATTAATAGAGGATATTTGTTGTATTAGAAGTGTCTACTATTCCATTTCTCCTTTTTTGCTTGTTTGTTAATAACACCCAGAATTTCTCATAGAAACCATCCTTCCCCAATGCTCAGTCCAAAGGCTCAGGGAAGAGCATGTTATTTATACCTAAGTCAAATGGAACATTCTACCAACCTAACAACATGACTCAATTCAGATCAATGTGGAGACTGAAATTCTACTGCCTGTGCACTCGGGTGGATATAGGGCTGCAGCTGCTGTCAGATGTTGTATAACTACATTAACCCTAATATTGAAGCCAGTAGAGAAAAGCAGGGATAAGGGATGGAAAAAGACTACAACCAATACAATGATAAAACTACTACCATGGAACTTCTTTTTTATTCAATGTCACTTAAGCTGAAGCATGTTCTCAAGAACTCTCTTCATGAATGATCCAAAATTGACTAATGTTATGCCCTTTAAGAAAGTTATTCTTTTCTTTTCTGAGGTTTGGACCATTATTCCCAGTAGAAATAGTGCTTCAGTTCTGGTAAGATGTTTCTGGGACATAAAATCTTCAAACTGGTCTGTTATCTCATGGAGAAGGAAGTTTCTATGCAATTTGCTTGGATATTATATTTTTAATCACTCACATAGACAATAAATATATAAACTGTTATTAGCTTATTAAGTATGAAATGTCCAATTTCCTTAAGTACTAAATTTGACAGTTGATAACTCTGACATTTCACTCTGATGCTTCTTGTTTTACTTTTATCGTGAAGGTACATCCTCAGTCTTTCAAACGCATGGATTATCTTTCAAATTTTTTTTTAGAGCAATTTTGTGAAACTGTGGATAAATCAAAAATTTGTGTTATGTTTTAATATGAATTCCCTCGTGGAACCAATGCAGCGCAGACAGCTCGAAATGTCAATGAAGTGTTTGGGAAGGATGTGGCTACTGAACACACAGTACATTGACGGTTTGAGAAGTTCCATTTTGGTGATTTTAATGTTGAAAATGAACCACACGGGCAACCTGAGACCAAGGTGGATAATGATGAGCTGAAAGCTGCAGTGGAGGCAAATCCATCTCAACCTTGCATGAATTAGCAGCAAGGTTTGACGTTACTATTCGAACAAATCTGGACCATTTGAAACAAATGGGCAAGGTAAAGATGCTGGATAGATGGGTTCCACATGAATTAAATGAGTGTCAGAAGAGAAATCGTCTTGAAGCTTGCCTTTCTTTGCTGTCACAATATAAAGCTGAACCACTTCTACAGTGTATTTTTCTGTGTGATGAAAAATGGATTCTTTCTGACAATTGCAAGCATTTGGCACAATGGTTGGATAAAGATGAAGTGCCAAAACAGAGTCCAAAACTGAATACTCATCCAAAAAGCTAATGGTATCTGTCTGGTGGTCCTGCGCCTGTATTACCCACTACAGCTTCATGAAACCTGGTCAATCGGTTACAGCAGATGTCTACTGCAACAACTGGATGAAATGATGAATATGCTTGTGATTAAGCAGCCAAGATTGGTCAATAGAGACAGGCCAATCTTCTTGTAAGACAACATTGTACCACACGTCACACAAACAATGCTGCTCAAACTACGGAGGCTGGACTTGGAAACTGTCTGTCATCCACCATATTCACCAGACCTTGCACCAACTGACTACCACTTCTTCCAGTCTTTGGACCACTTCTTGCAAGGAAAAATATTCAATTCTCAACAAGCAGTGGAAAACACCTTTCACGATTTCCTCACCACTTGCTTTCCAGGCTTTGCTGCTGGCATAAACAAGCTACCATTAAGATGGCAAAACTGTGTCAATAGTTTAGGCTCATATTTTGATTAATTGTACTGTTTCATGCTTAAGATATAATAAACTAAACTTTTGATTCGAAATCAGACCTTAATGACCTAAATACATTTCTCTCTAAGGATAAAGAAAGAATAAGAAAAATATTAATATATTTCAATCCAAATATGAAATGAAAATCATCAAGAAAACTAAGTAACAAGCAGAACAATAGAACCAAATGTATTTTTACGTGCTCAGAATTCTATTAAGCAGAACTTTCTACCAATCAGCATGTCCACAGAACCAAGTGCATTAATTATTACTTCATCTAATGACAAACCTGAGCTGTCACTGCAGACTCCTACATGCATCAGGCTTACTTAGGCTCTGATGGTTTTGGTTTAAACCTTCTTAGCTTATATCCAAACTTCCCCAATAATATGTTCACACGAAGTGGAAATCTGCTCTTTGATCTTTCTCAGCATAGTTATAGAAAAAAAAAAACTAGAAAGAACAAAAGGAACAGGGTAGACAGATGGAGTTGATGAGTTGTGAAGAAATAGCACAGAACTCTTGGGTGCATGCAACCTATTTAGACATAGCCTGAGACAATGGCAATGATTTCCTGCGGAGTACAAAATACACAAAGAATTACCGGGTGCTGGTAGAAGAGGTAGGAAGCAAGCTGTGAAAATAGCACGGTTATAGGGGGGCTGTTGTGATTTGCATTTTTAATTAAGCATACTTTCTGCCCTTATGAAGTAAAAGCCAGATTCACTGTTATTACCAAGTTGAATAATCTTTTAGGAAATCTAGACGAAATGAAATGCATCTATGTCATTTGTGATCAAAACAAAGACATCTCATTAAGAGAATACTTATTTTCTTTAGTGGGGTTTCCTCTTCTTTATTAATATTTGTTATTCCAATCAGGTAATTAAGTGACTGCAGTAAACCCAGTATATTTGGTTAACTATCAATTAGGTGATAATTTCCTTAAAGTTCCACATAGAGGAGCCTCTCATACTCCCATTAAGCATTATAGTTATGTCCATCAGCACTCACCACTGCATGTTGTAATTATTTGTTCCATCTCTTTCTCCCTCTCCTGCTAGACTATAAGCACCTTGAGTTATGAACTTTTTCACTATATTTATGGAGTGATAAGATGTGCCAGATCCTGTTTTAAGCGTCAGATCAATTATTGAATTTAAACCTCACAAAACCTTGCAACAGGGGAACCATTAGTATTCTCATTGTAGACAGGAGGAAATTTAAACTCAGAGACATTAATTTGCTGGAGTTCACAAAGGAAGTTAGGAGGTGGTAGATCCATAATGTACCTTCAAGTAGTTTGACCCCAGCGGTCTTGCTGTTAATCACTATGATTTTGCTTTGAAGGCTCTGTGTTGATTACAACCAAGAATATGGTAAGAGTTAATGTTTACCATATGGGTTCCATGTGCTGGGAATGTATACAAGTCTTTTATAGTTATTAACTCATTTATTTTTTACAACCCTGTGGGGTAAATACTAATAGTATCCCAGTTTTATAGATGAGGAAATAAGCAGAGGGATGTTAAGTAACCTGTTGAAATTTCCATAATTGACAGAGCCAGGATTAGGATCCTGGCTGTATGGTTTCAGAGTTCTCAGCCCCTTACCATTGTATGATATGCTACTATCACACCAGTAGGATGCTAGGATCCATAACAAGTTAATCCTATTTCCAGAAACCAGAAGTATACAGGGTCCCTGGAATGTTGAAGGTAGCTGCACTTATTGACCTCCTCCTATGTAACTGGGCCAGTGTAGTGCTCTTGTCTTAAATTATCGCACTTTGTCTTAACTATACGCTAATGAGAGTGGTAAATAGCATCTGCATTTATAGCTGAGGCTCAGCGGAGTTAAGAGTTGAACACTATTTGGCTGAGTTTCCTGGCAAATAAGTAAAAAAGAGAAATGGATGTGATTTTCATTGCCTGATAAAAGGAAATGCATCTGAAAAGATACATTTTTTTGGCAGGGGGAGGCCTGGATTCAAGGAATGTATCTTTAAAATAAATACATTTCCCATCTCATATCTTACCAAACTTGGGGATAGTCCAAAGATGAGTAACAATCCAACAATATTTGAAGCTCGGATCGCAACTGATTTTATCATATCAACTCCAGGACTTCCAAGTTCCCTCTTTTCATGTATCCTGGGCAGTTCAAATATTTTGTTGTTTTCTGCATTTTATGGTCTTATTTGTAGTTCTCATTCGTTCATTTAACAATTATTCATTGAACATCAGCCATATACCAGGGAGTGTGCCAGGTGCTGGGGATTAAAAAGGAAACAAGCTCTTGAGTTTATAGCTGGACAATGGCCTGTAATCGGGCTGAGGGACATTTGAGTGACATTGTCCTGTCTCACACTCGGGAATGTTGCTTAGACCGGTTCCTCAAATCCAAGCCTCGCTTGTTTCTATTTCAACAAGCAGAAACAGGAAAAAACTGTCCTTACCTCCCCAGCATCTAGCACAGTGCCTGGAACATAGTAGGTACTCTATTAATGTTTGGTGAGAAAGAAGAGTGGGTAGGTAGGAAGGAAGAGAGGGTCACAAGGAAGATAGAGAGCAAGGGGAAAAAATAAGGCAGACTGAAAGGAAAGAGAAAGAGAGCAACAAAGAAGGTACCTGGGTATTCCAGGTGGGTAAGAACCTGAGGGCAAGTCTCTTCCAGTTTGACTGGAGTGTAAAATCATCCCAAGGGAAATGAAACCCAGGAGGCAAACATAGGAAGGTAGTTTAAACCAGATTATGGACTGTCTTAACGAAAGAATTACCAGAAACTGGGAAACTACTGAAAGTTTTTAAACAGAGTTATACAATGATTGGAACTTTGTATTGAGAAAATTAATCTCAAATCCCACAAAAAGAGAAATCTGTTTTGTCAGTGATGTATTCCAAGTACCTAAAACAGCTCCTGACACATAGTAGGCACTCCTTAAATTTGTTGTCACATGAATAGAAGATGCATACGTTCTAGAAAATAGCCATGGCGTTAGAAGATTGACAATTTCTTCTAATAATATGTTTTAACAAATGCTTGCTCAGACATAGGACTAATTTTACTTCCATACTTCTGCATTAGATGAGTAAGATAGCCATGGTCTCTCCTCATTAAAAAAAAAAAAGAAAAGAAAAAAAGCAACTAGATATATATGGAAGATGGTTAGGAATGAAGCAAAGGAAACATTTATTTAAGAAATATAATTCTGTTTATGTTACCCTGAAAGGTTTTGACACTGCTTATAAATTTGCTATCTGAAGTTTTCAGAAAGACCTACATAAAACACACAACATTTCTCTCAAAGAGCAGAGTTTATTTTTAGAAATAACTCTTTTACAAGCTTGAGACTGGGATCTGATGGATTCTCACACAGGAATGGGTATGTGTGCCAATAGAATTTGACTCATGATTCTCTTCAACCCTTTGATCATGTTCTGTGATCATTGTTCTGTGAGTTTATTCCAAGTAATTTTTTTGACAAATATTCATGTTCTAACATAGGGACTTCATTAGCCAGGCCACTTTAATGAGTCTCAACCTTTCTCCCCCTACCTCCACAAGCATGCCAAGTGATGTTCCAATAGGAGACATATTCTCATGGGCATATCTATGTGTTTTTTAAATTTTATATTTATTTATTTATTTACTTACTTACTTTTAGAGACAAGATATCACTCTGTTGCCCAGGCTGGAGTGCAGTGGCAGAATTATAGCTCAGTGCAGCCTCAAACTCCAGGGCTCAAGCAATCCACCCACCTTTACCTCCCAGTGTTGAAATTACAGGCGTGAGCCACCGTGCCTGGCCTGGGATATCTATGGTTATATATAATTCTCAAAGTATAACTTAAGATGTCATCCTTTTCCTCTTTTTTAGGGAAGCATATACTAATGGGTTTCAGTGAGAACATTTTAGGAATAAATTTGAATAAGCTCTAATCATAAAAAAGTCATTTAAAATTTTGGTAATTTTTTTATTAGTAACAAATTACAACACATTGATGTGAGAAAAGTATGGTCATGAAGTGTTAATCTAACTTACATAAAAATTAAAATACCTGAAAATTTTAAAAATCAAGCATAAAAATGACATCACAATGTTTTCAATTTTATTGGTGCTTTCAAAAAAACTATTTCTTCTTTTAGAGGCTTTGTGAACTTGTCCATTTTCTATTTCATTGATTTCTGGTTTTATCTTTCTTATTTCTTTCTTCTTACTGACTTCGGGTTTAATTTGTTCTTGCTTTTTTTTAAGATTCTTAAGGTGGAAAGAAACATAGATCTCTGATTTTAGACTTCTTTTCTTTTCTAATATAAGCATTAAAGCTATGAATGTCCTCAAACCACTGATTTAGCTGTATCTCACGTTTTTGATCTGTTGTATTTTCATTATCTTTTACTTCAAAATATTTTCTAATTTTCTTTGTGATTTCTTCTTTGACCCATAGGTTATTTGATTTCCAAATATTTGGATATTTTCCAAATATTTTTTGTTATTGATTTATAATTTAATTCTATTGTGGTAAAAGAATGTACCCTGTATAATTATCATCCTTTTAAATTTATTGGGATTTGTTTCGTGGCTTAAAATACAGTCCACTTTAGCGATTGTTCCATGTGTCTCTGAGCAGAATGGGTATTCTGCATTTTTGAGCATATTTTCCATAAATGTTAATGAGTTAACATAGTTGATAGCGTTGTTCACGTCTTCTATATCCTTATTCACTTTTGGTCACCATTTTCTATCGATTATTGAAAAAGTAAGGTTAAATTTTCAACTATAATTGTGGATTTGTCTATTCTTTAATTCAATTTTATAAGTTTTACTTTGTGCATTTTGAAATTTTTTAAAAAATTCTTCAGACTGGCTGAGTGTGGTGGCTCATGTTTGTAATCTTAGCACTTTGGGAGGTCGAGGTGGAAGGATCGCTTGAGGCCAGGAGCCTGAACAACATAGCAAGACCGTATTTACAAAAATAGAAAAATTAGCCAGGTGTGGTGATGCACATCCATAGCCCCAGCTACTTGGGAGGCTGAGGCAGAAGGATGCCTGAAGTCCAGGAGTTTGAGGTTGCAGTGAGCTATGATGACGGCACTGCACTCTAGCCCAGGAGACAGAGCTATACCCTGCCTCCAAAAAAAAAAAAAATCTTCAGATTGAGGAAAATGAAATCATTTACAAACCCAGATCTATCCAATGGAATGAAGAATGCCAGAAATGGTAAATGTGTAGGCAATATAGATTTTTTCCTCATGTCTTAATTTTTTTTAAATATATTTGATTGTTTATAGTAAAAATAATAATGCATTCTTTGATTTATTACAAAATGGAAGTAAATAGCACAAAATGTGAGAAATGGTTAATGGAAATATGTTGTTATAAAGGTCTTACATTTAATATGAAGTGAGATAGTATCAATATATAATAGACTATGATATATAAAGAATATATCTTGTAATTCCTAGTGAAAACATTAAAAAAAGTACAGCTAAAAAGTCAACAGATGAGATAAAATAGAGGAGTAAAAAATAATTAATTAATCCAAAACATGTAGGAAAAACCAAACAATAAATGGAGTACAGGCAGAACAGATGAAGTACAAATAGAAACAAAAAGCAAGACCATAGACTTCACCCCAAACATGCTAATAATACTAAACTCTCCAATCAAAAGGCAGAAATTGTCACATTATATAAAAAAGCAAGACCCAACTCTGTGCTGTTTATAAAGTGTGTCCTTTAAATACAAATGTACTGACAGGTTAAAAGCAAAATGATAGCAAACATATATATTATGAAAACATCAATTAAAAGAATGTTGCGTGGCTATAATAATATCTGACGAAGTAGATTTCATGATTAGGAGTATTACTAGAGATAAAAAGGAACATTTACTAATGATAAAATAAAAATCTGGACATATCTATCCACATCTCTGTAGACTTTGCAATGGCCATGAATACTGATTGCTCTTCAGACGATGATAGAACTTCTTAATGTGGACCACAAGGACTGGAATAGTCACCTGCCTCTCCGCCTTTATCTCTGCTTCCCCTTGTCTTCTGGAGGAACTGGCCATCTTTCTATGATCACCTTTCTATGGCCATCTTTCTCCTCTTCCTTCAGCTCTTATTTCATACCTCTCTTCTTCTGAGACTTCCCTGACCTCCTGACCTGTTAAATTCCTCCCTATGATAGTCCCATTACCACCGTTAATACCTATTCCTCTTTTGTAGCACAATTTTACAGTGATTAGGACCGTTTGATTTATCTATTTTCCTCTTCGTAATGCCAAGCACAGTGAGAGCACACAACATGTACTCAACAAATATTTCACTAGTTGGATGGATGGATAGATAGATAGATAGGTAGATAGAGGATAGATATATAGATAGATCTTCAAAAGGACACTGAGATCCCTTAACCCTTTGAGAACAATGCTTATACTCCAGTCTGAATCCTCATTGAGTATACTTTATAACTAAATGCTCAACCCAAAACATTAAAAGTTTGCCATCAGTATCTAAACAACAACTGAAAGATGTCATCAGCATACAACCAACACACTTTGAAGGTTCTTATTGCCAAACTAAGCCTATAGCATGTGCTTATTTGATAACTAACCAGTGTGCAAGGCCTATATAGTGCCAATGTAAAACTATCAGAAAGTTAAATCTACATAGCCTCAAAACCATCACCATAGGAAAATATAAGAATGTGATAAATAACAGACACAGGTCTGGACTGCCTTATTTTAAAATTTCATGTATTCTGATAAAAATGATCATTGAGAAAAAGGTTAACTACACAAAGTAATAATAAGTTCAAGAAATACAGTCATATATAGCAAAGGAGTATTTTCATTATCCCTCTGATATTTGAAGGTTCTTACCTCCAAAGTTGATCAAGATCCTTAGGCTAATCTGCTCCTATTTATTCTTCTCATAGTTGGCTAATGTAGGCAGTTGGAGGATATTTTAAATTTTGTTTTGTTTTGCTTTTAAATTTTTCTCCTAAAGGCCCATTGTTCATGTAATTCATGAGAATCCTAGGAGATTAGCTGGGGAAACAGTTGTTTGCTGAGTAAATGCCATAACACATCTTGTTGATTCTATTTGCTCCTAAAATAGTTAAATAATAATTCAGTAGACCCAACAGGTGTCTGACTCCTAAGTGAGTCAATTCCACAGAGCACACAGAAGGAGAAAAAGAGCATCTTGAGGGCTTTTTGTGAGCTACTTCAACTATTTTTTTACTCCCTATTTCATAGGGTATATACATGATGTTGACTTTGGTTGTTACCAGAGTGGAAATTAACTTCCAAACAGAACCACTGTCTAGGATCCATCAATAGACTGAAAATGATGCACACTCTTTGAGGGCAAGAATCTACCCCTTCTTGTGTCTGCTCACACATCTCATTCCCTCTTTCTATTATGGCATGGCACACAGTTATTTAAAATGTGTTTTCTGAGTAATTGCCTGAAGTTTATTCATATGATCTTTTAAAAAGCAGGATATGGCCAGAATAACTTTTAGTATCTTTGAAACTGTTTTAAATTTCAAGCAAAGTGGGCTTTGTTATTCATTTTATAAAGGAGACACCTGATGTTGAGTGTATCCATTAAAGAATGAAAACTTAAAAAATAGCTCAATTGTTCTAAAATATTGGGCAAACTTCATATTCAACAGAAATGTTAAACCACCTATTAATGCAAGCACTCTCTTCGATTGCACCTACACTCATTTTGAATATCACTATGGAAACCAGGAAAACTGTCCTTAGTGAAACATAATGGGGCTTTTTAAAAATACATTTTAAAATCACCTGCAAGCAATAGCCTCCAAATCAAAAGCTCTAGAAACAGTTTTTCTCTTTTTTAGAATCCTAAACATAATATAATCCAGTTACCCAGCAAAGAGCAGTAAGTGGTTTTTGAATAAAGAAATTTAGCCTCAATATTTCTTGAGATTAAAACAAATGTGAATAAACATGTTTTTTTCTGTTTGTCTTTCTGATTATTCTGAACTAAGATAGACAAAAATGAGACTATACCAGGATGCTAGGGTCATCTGAGTTTAAGTTATTCCAAACTAGGGTGAAACAGGGAATGCTGGAAATCTCATGAGAAATTAGTTATATTTATTGAAGAAAAAAGCATATAGGAATAAACTTTATGTCAACTGCTTTTCTTTTTAAAATATCTGATGAGGTCTGTTTGAGAGAGAGGAATGGGTGTGAGTTCCATCTAGCACTGAAGGTAGGTGAAAGCAACTGCCTTGGTTCCTGGAGGGCTGGAGATTGCATTCTGCTTGTCATTATGTTAAGTATCTAGCTGAGGATGTGTGATAAGTATTAATAATGTTTATTGAATGTTGAACAAAAGAGTAAATGAATATAAGCATATGTGAAAAAAGCTAAATTTTTCATACAAATTCATTGACAAAGCCCAGAGTTCATCTAGCACCTGAGAAGGATTTGAGGCTTGTGGAGAGAAGACAAGAAATGAAAGCATATAATATTGTTTTAATTTGTGATCTAACTCAGTGGTTGTTAACCTTGGCTTCACTTTGAAAAAATAATGAGTTTTCATCCATGCCTCTTAAAAATTGGACTTAAGTAGTTCAGGGGATGACTCAGGCATCTCTTTTGAGGAACACACTTCTTTTTCCAAAGTGTTTACTTAGGTCAAAGGATCCACTTCCAGTTTCAAAGGCAAAGAAACGAGGAAGTATGGCCAGTCCTCTATCCAAGTTCTGCTCCTTATGTTGCAATACTTTCTCAGGGTCTACAGGGATCTTCCATTCTCAAAGAAATATTTGAACTATAATCTTTCATGCCAAAGTGGGTTGAAATTCCCAAGTGTGATTGCTTTTAGTGCTCAGCTCTTGTGTTTCAAACATAGAGTCATTTTATTGGAGGCATGTTAAATTGAGCGCAGCCACACTGCTCTTCCAGTCCTCCTCTCTGACACCCAAGCCAGTGATGTTGAACTCAGGCCATCAGCCCAGACAAGACCCTTTCTTGTGATGAGTTTCTTCTTAGGGACCCTGCTAACCTTGGATACCAAGAACCTCTATGACAGACACACCCATTCATCGAGTATGCTCAAATCACACTGAACCTTCAAGACAAAGCCTTGAGACCTGCACATCTTCTTCTGAAATGGCTCTGTGGCCCCAAAACAAAGCCACAGGTTCAAATAGATGCTTGTGGAATATACCTAATTTCACCTACCCCAACATTTATGTTCTAAATTCTTATGAATAGAATACAGAAAGTATTCTATCATTCTCTTACTCTTAGGATACTTGCCTTACCCTTTACATAAAAATTAAAAGGACATGTGTTGACTAGTACTAAACAAATAAAATGTATGAAAAAGTTGTTTAACTTCTACATCTCTCAAAATAGAGGCTGTTAGTAGTCCACATAAAGAAATATCAAAATAAAACCAGTCCAAAACTACGGTTTGAAATGTTCTCTGCTATGATTTCACATTAATATAACAAATTTGTCAACTGCTACAGCTTCTATACAGAGCAATTCTATTCTGAAAAAAAATTCGTGTTCTCTAATTTTTTTTAATTTGGAGGAAAAAATCTATTGTTATTGATACAGGGATGTAATTATTTAAAAAAAAAGGACATAACAGGCAGTCCTAGGGTCACGTGACTTACAGCGTTCCATACTTAGGAACACGTTCCCATGGCTCCCTATAAGGATAATTTATAATTAAATAATTAAATTAATAATTCCAGAACTAGTTTCTTCCGCGCATGTAAACAAACAAGCATAGGGTAAGTGGTTCATTGGTGCAGCCTCTTTACACTAGTGGCTAGTCTCATAGAGAGAGAAGCGGCTGATAGAAACACAAGAATATGAAGAATTGGAAGGTCCAGAGCCAAGAAAGTTTATGGCAAAAGAATTAGCTGAAGACTTTCATATCACTGAAGCAGGATTTGTTAAGCTTTAAGGGCAAGATCCTAACATCAAGCGATTTACAAAAGTTCACCGTGCATTTAGTGAGCACCCAACCAATCTGATTGCTTCCAGTTTCACTCCCTTTGAGAAGCTCCTTTTTCAACTATCTGCTATGGCCTCAAAGATGAGGGGCATTTGGGAGCATTCCTGTTCTGGGGAACATTCTGTGTTAACTATTAGGTTCAGAAGCCTGGAGATGGCCTCAGGTCTGAACAATCAGAGGCCTCTGGTTATCAGCCTCAGGTTTTATCTGGTATTCCGACTTCCTTAATGTTCTTTAATGTCTTACCTTACTGGTGACTGAATTGAATTCTTGAGACTCTGTGGATTGGAAACCAAAGCCAAGATATGATACTTGAATCTGAACCCTACCTTATATCTGCTCTTTTTCAACTGGCCACTACCCTTACCCTTAGCTTAACGTTCATCTTGTGCTGATAATATTAATACAAACCAATGGGCTACACTGATGAGGCAGGGCTATAACACACCTTACACCCAGCCCAGGCTTCATTCCATGAGATTGTGCTTTAAAATGAAGATAATTATTTCTTTCTGTGGGCTGAGAATGTTCATCAAAGTGTCTGGAAGCACTTAAGAGATAGAATTCACCCAGTTCTCTGGATTTTCCTGTGTTCCAGTCTTATTTCTCTGTGCTTTCTGCTTCCCTGTCTTTGCACATATTAAATTTAAATAACTTGGGTCAGAAAATTCAGCTTTTTCAATCCATCGAGGTCTGTGATTACCTGACTCTCAGAGGTCTTGCATGTCTGGCTTCTAGCAAAAAGGGCTTCCCTTAGCATGGCTGCATGCTTATTGTTTCCAAATGTGTCTGTTTTTAGGCATTTACCTTATTTAGGACTTTACTCAAAGCTTTAAGAAATGACTAACATGCTCCAACATCCTGATATTTTTTTCTCCTGTCTCCTAATGCTCTAACTTCGGTGGTAATATGGCCTATGTAACGAGATATAAGTGGCTGTTAAACCAGCTTACACAACACACCCTAATAAGACTTGCCATCTTTGAAAATGGTGATAAATGATCTTTTTTACTTTTCATGGCAACTTGATTGAGTCAATTTCTCATGTCCCAATAGGTACTTTTCTCATGACTTATTCCTCCTGGTTTCTATTTTTTAGTCTGTCATTTAAGATGGGGCCAAGAAACTACAGAAAATTTAGAATCTGAAAACAGATTTCACGTGCTTGTCACTTACATCTCACTCTAATATCAATTTTGTGTTAACCAGAAATCTTTTGGGATAAAGTAATAAAACTCACCTCCAGATCCCCAAGTGTGGCCTCTCCACTGAATCCAAACTTACGAAATATGATTTTAAAGATAAATTAACAGCCAGAATTTTGTGTCATGTTTGCCTTTCTAGTAGATTCTGTGCACGTGTTCTTTGTCAATACAAGGTGAGGTTTTCCACACCACTATAATGTCCTAGTAAATAATGATGTAAGCATCTATTAGATAGTATTTAGAAGAAAGGTTTACACAAATTTAGAAGTTTTATGCAATATGTAAGTTCAGTGAAAATTAATGTGAGAGCAGGGAACATGGCTTTGTAGTCCTGGTTTCTTTTCACAGAGCCTATGGAATGATTTTTATACCTAGAAAACCCTCAAGAAATTCTCATGGAATTGAACGGAATTTGAAAATATCCTCTCAAATAAAAGGGTTATATTGTTATATCAATGGATCTTGTATTCTCCCTTTTCTGTGCCATACATGGATTTGGTTTTGTCTTAAATTACAAGGTACAATTTTAGCAATAAAATTACCCAAATACTTTTTCTATAACAACTTGAAAGCAAGTGCTATATAAGTTAAGAGGAGCAAGTAGGAGCATATTTAATAGACGTGTTTAAGTCCTGAAAGGATTTCCTGCTTTTCAGATCTTAAATTTTCTGTAGTTTGTTGGCCCCACCTTAAATGGGAGAGTAAGAAATAGAAACCAAGAGGAATAAGTCATGAGAAAAGTACCTATTGGTGCGGGGAACATGGCCAGTGTTCCCTGCAAAAAACCGGGTCCCTTTGGTAGAATTGCAAGGGATAAGAAAATAATAGAGAGAAATGGAAAATGGAAGAAATAAAAGAATACACTGAGACAAAGATATAGTTTTATGAGTTTATAAAGATTAT
>CAUYRB010003037.1:0-125784 GCA_963574695.1 Propithecus perrieri | reverse complement strand
ATTCTATTTGCTAAAATTTTGTTGAGGATTTTTGCATCTATATTCATGAGGGATATTGGTCTGTAGTTTTCTTTTTTTGTTGTCTCCTTTCCTGGCTTTGGTATCAAGGTGATATTGGCTTCATAGAATGAGTTAGGAAGGGTGCCATCTTTCTCAATATTGTGGAATAATTTCTGTAGTATAGGTGTGAGTTCTTCTTTGAATGTTTGGTAAAACTCTAGAATGTAGCCATCTGCTCCGGGACTTTTACGTTTTGGGAGGTTTTTGATTGCTGCTCCAAATTTCTGAGCTTGTGATTGGTCTATTCAGATATTCTGTTACCTCTTGGGTGAAATAGGGAGGTAGTATGTTTCCAGGAATTTGTCCATTTCCTTCTTGTTATATAGTTTTGGGCATATAGGTTTTTGTAGTAATCAAAAATAATGTTTTGTATTTCCATGGCATCTGTTGTGACCTCTCCTTTTTCATTTTTGATTGAGTTTATTAGAGACCTTTCCCTTTGGATTCTAGTCGATTTATCAAGTGGGGTGTCAATTTTGTTTATCTTTTCAAAAAAAGAATTCTAAATGAAGATGTTGGGAAGACCCTTTCAGACATCAGCCTAGGTAAGGAATTCTTGAAGAAGAACCCCAAAGCAATCGCTGCACCAACAAAAATAAATAAGTGGGATCTAATCAAATTAAAAAGCTTCTGCACTGCCAAGGGAACTATCATTAGAGTGAATAGACAGCCCACAGAATGGGAAAAAATATTTGCTCTCTACACATCTGATAAAGGGCTGATAACCAGAATCTATCTAGAACTCAAAAAAATCAACAAGAAAAAAATCAAACAACCCCATCAACAAATGCGCAAGGGAAATGAACAGAAACTTTTCAAAACAAGACAGAATAATGGCCTGCAAACATATAAAAAAAATGCTCAACATCTCTAATCATTAGAGAAATGCAAATCAAAACCACAATGAGGTATCACCTAACCCCGGTGAGATTGGCCTCGATCAAAAATACCTTATTTTGAAGAAATCGCTTGGGCCATTGTAGAGGAAAAGGGACTAGAATTACTATTCTATTGAGAAGGAACATTCCATTGTTAACAAAATCTACCTACTCATTCCTCTCTTTGACAAGTACTGACTTTGTAGCATATTCTAAGCAAGATTCTGAAGACATAAACTAATGACAAAGTCCCTCAAATGACTCAGAGAGGTGGGACAGACACCGATATACAAAGCTGTAATAAAATCATCATCATCGCTTTCAGGGTATTTCTTTACATAAATATTTACTTCATAAAATTTGGGAATTATTATAAAGTGTAAAAGTCAATGTACATTATAAATTCTGCAAATATGATTTATTTTGGCTATAAAATGTAATCTGCGATGTACAGACTCCTTTTCTTGCCCCTCCTGGAAGATCTGACTATTTGTCCCTCAAGCAGACAGTGAGAACGAGCTGTCATTTTAAAATGTGTTGAACCTGCAGGCCTCATGAGTTACTGTACTGGGATTGGGAAAATTTGCTCTGTGTTCTGCCAGAGAATTACAACATATTGCTGCCTGAAGCAATGTTAACTTTTAATGTCTTTGTTGTGGTATCTTAAGCTTTTTTTTCCCCTTCACCATACAGGATAATTACAGTATTTTCCCTTGCCCTCTTCCACATTACTTTGTATCACTCTTACTAATCTTTTTTACATACTATCAGTGATCTCAAGAGAATGCTGCTTAAAAGTATACTTATTTCAGAATTTTTGGCTAGAAAAAGTTTTTGTATTATAGCAATAAATAGAATTTTCTTGATGCAAGATCATATGCCTTTTACTGTGTCTGTAAGAAAAATCTTTTTGTTATAAAGTGGAAAGTAGTCTGCATTGGATAGTGCAAAATATTTGGCATTATGTTGGTTTTACCATTAAATAACCATATGCCATCTTATAGAAATCATGTAACAAACTTGTGCCTCAACTTTTTCACCTACTTCTAGATTTTTTTTTTGTTTGTCAGTTTTGTTGTGTGTTTTTTTTTAATGATATGGTTGGTCATGATGAATACATTCTAAACGCATTGTTTTAAAGAAGAACATGCATCTGTCTTAAAATGGCCAAGTTGATTTATTGACTAGTCCTTTATCCAGCTACTTGATCCAGATTTCTAATTTCTGTCTTTTTTTTTCCTTATTTATAAATAACTGAATTACAGATATGACAATGCCAACTGCAATAAAGGAAATTGATGTATAAATAAATAAAATACAGCACTTAATTGTAAGCACTGATCATTTTCCTTGCATGGTAGAGATGCCTGAGAAAAAGGAACAATATCTTTGGAATGCCTACATTTCTTTGTCATGTTATACACATTTTCTAGTTTATTACAAACAATAACCTCATGAAGCACGCATTCTCTCCATTTTACAGATGAGAAAGTTAAGGCTCAGTGTGAACTAACATTTAGGAAGCAAAGAATCATATTCGGCTCAATGTAACTTTATCAGACAGTTTTCCAGGGAAATCAGATAATATTGTTTTTAATATGTAGATTAGTTTACCCACGAAATTAATTTTATTGTTTTGGAGAAAAAAATTTTTCATGACTTTGTCGGTGACACAAATATTGAAGACAGTTACTCTGTAGAGTTAATCAAAATTAATATTCAGATTTTCTAAGTTTGTTTTAAGCTTTCTCATTCATTCCTTCATTTCTTCATTGGCATATTAACATAATCACTTTTAAATTTGCTTGATTTCTCCCTTCAAATTTGAAAGAACAAAATCTACTCATCTCTCTAGATATGTTGTGGCAAAGAACCTTATTCTAACTATTTTTATATTATTACTTCATTTACAAAAGTTAAGCTTCCAGAGGAGAAAACAGATAAATAGATTGCCATGGTTTGCTACTTTCAAGTGGACTTATATGGCAGCATATTTCCTAAAAGAAACGCTGAGAGATGCCCAGAGCTCCTTCTTTTCCTATACTAGCCTATCCTCAGTTAGAGTAAATCAAGACTTGGCTGTGCTTCAACATAGCAACTCTATTCACATGATTAAGGCAAAGAAAGATGCTCCCCATCCTTTATAAACATACACATGGTTGGAGAGAAAAGCCTCTACGTTTTTATATCTTTCATTTTAAGCACTATCTTAAGCTCTTCTTTGATTTTCTTTTATTCAGATATGTGTATTACTAATTTTATGATGCCCGTCATTGGATAGTATGATTATTAAACTATCAAAGTATGATTAGGAGAGAGTTTGTACCTACAACTAAATTTAATGTTTGTCATTCCATTCTTATTTAATCTAAACAAAATTTGAAATATTAAAGAATAGGATCTGAATATTGAGAAAAATCAAGTTTCCAAGAAATGATGAAAAATAATTCCGATAAGTTAGTTGAGTTCTCTACTTTCCTTTCATAAAACACTGTGTAACAGTAGATTATAAAATGTCTGTTATTTATATGTATATTATATGTTAATACATACATTATTTCAAATTAATTAATGAGACGCTCAGTACTACAGAATCTCCTCAAACAGTATCTTAATTCACAAAATATGCTTCATCTGAAGAGTTAAAGGAAAAATTAACAAAATGCTTGCTATCATATCTAGCTATGACTGAATATAAATCTTTCATTGTAATTTACCAATTATTTTGAATCATAACTTTTTTGTTTGTTTTTAAATACTAAATAATAAAGAACCCATGGTTTCAAGAGAGTATAAGATATGCGCTCTTCAACTACTAAATACTGTCAAAGCAGAGTCACCCATAGTATGCCATATTGCTATCAGCTGGGAATAAGGAAGATCAAACTGAGTTTTAAGTATGCTCAGGTTTCGCTATTCATGAAAAATAAATAAAAAGATGAAAACTCTAAACTTAACTGGATAAATTACTAGTGAAGGCGTCTCCTACATAGTAAGCATATATATTTATTTGAAGAATTTAATATACACTTAGTGATAACCCAACATGTGTATGGGAATATTATAGGCATAATAAAAAATGAGAAAATAAATAACCTGCTCTCTTTCCTCAAGCAAGTTACAGTCTCGTGAAGTAGAAAAACATGTTAAAAATTAATTCTGTAACAAGGTAGATGGTCCTATGGGGCTTTTTAATCAATTCTTTGCTGTAAAACAATAAACATATTGTTGGTTGCCCAGTATTAATTTATGACAGACTCAAAGCACTTTTCAAGCAACATTGTTCTTTATTAAATTTCATAACCTAACACCTATCAACATATCACCCTGCTTTTCGTGGTATTATTTGTTGGTGTAGATCATTGACCTCACAAGGCAATGGTTCTCTTTTGCCTTGATTAAATTTTTGGAGGAGGAAGAGGAGATAAGAGAAAGCAAAAGGAGTTTTGTTTTGAAATACATAGTGAATTAGAAGGAGTGGAGACAGAAGGAGATTTTGGATTCTCTGGGATTTTAAATCTCCTCCCCCAACTCCCACCCCATAATCATTGCTGTCTAGAGTAGATTCCATGTAACCTGGCAGAGGAATAAATTGTTCTTATACTTGTGGGACTAGAAGTATTTCACTGGTGTTGAGAAAGAGATTTCTGTGTCCCTTTTGTGTAATGTATTCATGTTAATGACATGAATGTATTTGGTTTCACCTCACTGGATTTTACTAATTTAGCTATTCCCAAGCTCCAGATGGGACCTGGTACAGCTTCCTAAATTAACGCATTAGGAGTGTGATTTGTTAAGTTATAGCCTGTGACAAGCCTGGAACTAGAACCCAGGTCATATGGAAGGAGTAGGAGGGTCCTGGGATTGGAGTCAGTGCACAGTGCAAGGTGCAAATCCTGGTTCTGCAACTCATGAATCTTCTGATTTGGGAACAGTCTTTCAGCCTCAGTAAGTTTCCTTCCCTGCAAAATTGGAGTGCTCAGAGATGTGTGAGAATTTCATGGAAGAATGGATGTAAAGTGTCTTCCTTACACAGAGAAGATACTCACAAAATGTTCACCTGCTTTTCCTTCTTGGCTTTTAGATCAGTACTCTCTTCAGTAGACCACTGGGCCTCACAGAGATATGAATTTCAACCTGTGGAGTTATATACTGCAGCCTGAATACAGAGCACATGTATTGCTTTTGCCAATGGAAAGCTAGTACAAGCTTGTAAGGGACAAATCCCCCATACCCACATTGTATGGGTATGGAGGGCACAGCTTAAATTAAGAGCTCTGTGACTTTACCTGGTCTGAGGTAGAAGGGAACAAAACTATGGCAGGCAAGGAAGAATCTCTCCTCCTCCCTTTGTTACAGAAATAATAAACTACGGATGAAACTACAGCACGATTTTGAATACAGCATACGTGAATAAGCAGAAAGGACCAAGAACTAGAGATTTTTGAACTTTTATCACTAATCCGTTTTGTTATCAATAAATATCACCATCATCCAGTTTAAGCTGCAACTGGAATTTATTTCTTCATTTTGAACTCATAAAATGTAGATTATGTGCTCTGTTATCACCTCTCATATATTCAAATATACTTGTCTCTCCTATATTCTTACTTGTTTTAGGTTAATTTGTTTTGGATTGAAATTTTCACAGTGTCTTGCTTTTTTCTACCCTTTATTTTGGCCAACTGCCAACTATAGTGTTCTTTTAAAAAAATTCTTCTTTATGAATATATATGTGTATCAAATGCAGCTCACATTTATCAAGAGCTTACCACATGCCCTTCACTGTTTTGTGTTACTTGTACTAACTCATTTAATATTCCCAGTGGTCTATTAATATCCCCATTTTTCAGATGAGAAATATAAGTTGAAAAAGGTTAAAAAAAACCCAGTCACATCATATATTTAGTAAGTAGTGGTCAGAATTCAAATTTATACCAATTCATTCCAGAGCCTGAGATTTTAGCCACTATGCTGTAGTAGGTTATTATATTGAAGCTATTTCATTTTTAATTTAACTATCTCGATCAACCCATAGCATTGTTCTTTAGTAAACTGTAGTATTCTCACAAATGGAGTGAATCTTTATTTCTTTTAAATAAGCACTAACTAGATCAGTGTAGTGAACATATTAATTTATAAATATATGTGTTTTTACAGTTGTTTAAATATGGAAATAATGCAATACATAGTGGTTAGATGCCAAGGATAATTCACAAAGGTCTGTTAAACCTATTAGTAATTAACTAATTATGGATTAAGGCATTAATGATCCTGTATACTGGCAGCATGGAGGTAGGCATGGCCAAGAAGAGAATAAACAAGTTTCTTTATTTTGAGGAGAAACAGAGCTGACTCCAGGCAAATTTTTAAAATAGTTTAAACTATTTGGCATTGCAAAGTTTGGAAACTTTGGGATTTGCCAAATATCCTTACTGTCTTTCAACTGTTTTAGGCCATGGTGTTTCATTTCCATGGCAATCAAAGTTTTTATTTCCTTGAGTCCATTGTTTTTTGCTATGTGTTAGGTGGGAAACAATGGAATTATGCAGAAAATAATAGATAAATCACCATTTCCCTGTGATGGACCCAGAGATATTTGCATTATAAAAACATATTCCTTACTGAAATTAATATCAAATTAATTGAATTTGGTCTTTAATGATGAGAGACAAATCCAGATGCCCGTGGAGGCAGCTTTTCTTCTGGCTTCATGAGAGGTTGGCTCACCTGACCTGATGAACTCAATGGAGGAACAGTTTGACAGGGTGTTTTCTGAAATTATCCCCATCCAAGGTCACTTTATGGACATGAAATTATATCTGTACATAGTTGTCCAGATGTTTCTGTCCCTTGATCCCTAATTACATCACAAAGGCAGTGAATCTGTTTGTGGGAGTATTTTTCCTGTTGTGACTGGTCTAGCTATTCCCAGCCTAAGGATACTTCTTTGCATGAGGATGGAAGTTTGGGAGACCTTGGTGGTGATTCTGTCCCTGATAACCCAGTACACTGCAGAGTACTTGTGTGTATGTGTGTGTGTCCCCTCTTGGTACTATAACAGAATAAAGGCTTGTGCTATGGGGAAGGGCATTTTAGGCATGTCCAGTTACTTCAGGTATCTCTGAATTCAATTTCAAGATTTTCTGTATTTGATACACACACACACACACACACACACACACACACACACACACACAAATAAATACAAAGCCAAACTTTTTCTAATTACACTAGTCCACACTAGTGGATACCATCCTTTGAAAGTGAGTTAATTCTTGGGACAGGAGCACTTTTTGGTCCATAAGAGTAATTTGCAAATCAGTTGTTTATAAGTCTGTCGTTTTGTTAATGAAGGAAATGCTTCTATTATTTTTTTTTCCAGATGAACTGGATGTTTTGGGATCTTTTTAGCACCACTTGTTTTTGCCAAGTAGGACGGTATTACAGAGGTATTCTCATCAAAGTAATTAGGTTGCTAGATAGGCTCTGCAGGTGGCAGTTAATGTGATACATTAGTTAAATTGTAGCCCCAAAGGCTTGTGGGAATCAGAATTGCAAACACAGCCTGAGTTCCCAAGTCCCATGAACCTACCCCTCCCTTTAGGCTGTACCTCATCTATAGTGCGAGGGAACACTGTAATAACAAGTCCTCACCATAAGGGTATGAGCGGATTCTCGTGGCAAAAATGCTGCTGTAAAGATATTCAGTGTTTAGAGAAGCACATTTGGATATGCTGGAATTTTTCCACAACCCCCGGACACGCCAATCAAAGGCAACACAATGCTAGTATCTCTGAGTGACACTTCAAGCTGCATTCACCAGCAACCTGTCTCATTCAAAGTCAATGAAGAGACAGGACTTACAAGCCCATGCTGAAAAGTTATTGAAATGTGACTGACATCTCAAAGAAACGGTGTCAAAGGGTGCACATGACCTGGAGCTGAAACACAGCAGGGTTAATCAAAGTTATGGCAGTTGGGTACCACAAAGACTTTCCTTAGGTTTTATTTTTTTTATTTTATTTAATTCATATCACTCAGTAGGGTTATTATCACCCTTTGACTCTCTCCCTCTGTCATTTCACCCCCAGTTTGTATTATTTGTTGTAAACTTTTGCTTCTGTTAAAGTGTGGACGATAGGAAGTTGAGTCTCTGTTTCGTCTTTTGTGGATAAACAATGTTACATCTATTTCCATTGCTTGAATTCCCCTAGGAGATCTTGAGCTTCCACTGTTATGTTACAATATGAAGTGCCTCCTGGGAGGGGAGGATGGAGCAGCTAGTAATCTCCAATCCTGTTCAAAGAAATTTCCGTGGTACATGAGTTCAACGATTTGCTGAAACTGTAACTACTCTTAGAAAGGGTCAGAAAGGGGATAGTAGAGGTAAGTTTGAGCTTAATCTATCTCATCATTTTGTCTCTTCCCAAAGGCTGACATATTCTCCTGCCTGGTCCTAACCACTTAACTATTGGAAATTCATTTTTTTTTTTTAACTTGATGCCACCTCAGGACAGAACTCAATCCTCTGATAACAATTTGTTGTGACATTACTATTAATAATGATTATAAGCAATCCTGTTATCTTTCTATTTTATGCTGAAATGTTTCTGTGGCTTTTCTTCCATGTTGTTATAAAGTACAGAAGACATACCATGTGACAGTGAGTATAGCTTATAACCTTGCCTAGCAAAAGAAGGGGAGAGAGGGAAACAAAACCCCTTTGCAATGAACAGAATCTGACAAATGCTGTAATTGTGTTCATGGTAATTATGCCCACGGTTAAAAAGTGCAAGCAGTTATGAGTTTTGTTTATACATGTCACACAGTACAAATGCATGATGAAAGTTATATGCATGAAAAATATGTGTGTGTGTGTGTGTTGTGTGTGTGTGTGTGTGTGTTTCAAACCATTCTAGCTTTATTCAACTCTATATTTTGGGCCCAATATTTCTTGGTTCTTTTTACCTTGTGAATTTATCAGTATATAGGAATGAGTCACTGGTTAAAACAATATAATCATGAACCTTAACAAGATTGTCTGCTAAGGACATAATCATCTGCTCTTACCTAGAATCAAATATATATATATAGATGATAGATATATATATATCTCATATATGTAGGCAAGTGTCAAATATATATTATAGAGAGAATATATATATATATATTCTCTATAGCTAAAAGAGCCAGAAAACAAATTTGTTTCTCATCCTTCTAGACAGTTCTACTACAAAATAAGTGAACAAGCACTAGGTCTGATAATATCAAATAAATTATGTATTCTGGATTCAATTTACAATTCATATTAAAGTCTTTCACAATAATGCCAGGAAAAAAAATGAAAGAGAAAAACTACAGTAAAATTACTATATTCCTTATTATTAATTATTTTAAAAATCTTAAAAAAGGATGAAAGTTAGACTTGGGAAAGATCACCTTGGAAAGAGAGTATATCAAACATGATAGGAATGGACTTTTCTTTTACAAAGAATAATGGTTTAATGTTTAATTAATCTTATCCATTTCTGCATTTATGGGAAGGCAGAGAAGAGTCTGCTTTATAATGTAGAAAATTAAATATTAAAACCTTGGTGCCTACCAGACTTACATTTTCTTATTATGAATGAGCATTTTCACTTTCTGCACACACAAAGAAAGAAACAGGAGACAGATGTAGTCACTTAGCTCTTCAGTAAAGGATTATTTCAATGTATCTCTGATACCATCTTGCTACCAGAAACAAAACACATCAAAGATGAGTAAGTATTTAAAATCAAAACAAAAAAATGCAAAACTATAAGATGACTATCATAGATAATATATGTCTTTAATTCTAAATGTAGCAAGTAAGGTAGTTCTACAGTCTTTTTTTCATGTATGAATTATCTAAAATTAATAGATCTGGTACTCCAAAAATGGCATATTGCTTAAAGGATGTTATAATAGTTTTAATATTCTATAATGTCTTTTTCAGTGAGGAAATGGAAGTAAGATATTAATTAGAAATAATAAAATGCTGATAGATTAAAATACAGACATAACAAAAGAGAATAAAGAAAAAAAAATCAGATACTCTAAATTGGGGCATATTTACAGTACTTATAGTTTAGACCAGCTAACATATTTTTTAATTAAATAGAAAATTTAGACTTACATTTTAAACTATAATTGGACCTTTGGTCTCCAATTTATTACTACCACAAAGTGGGGATTATAGAAGGGATGAAGGAAGTGGCTATATTAGAGGAATCCTACCTCTTTTGAGATGGATGTGAAATATAGTCATCCCCACTGATCATGGGACATAATTTACCTCTCTGTGACTGGTTCTTGCTGCACGAAAATAGAATTGACTTGTGTTCTAAGGAAGGAATGCATATTAGTTGAACTTCAATTTTCATTTCTTCCCAATGAGCAACCAGTGCTCTCATTGAACTATGTTATTGTACCTTCCCACTTCCAAGAATGTATTTGGATCATTGGAAATATACTCCCCATTCTACCTGCATCCTCGCCCATGTCTGCTCACCTTCCAGTCCACAATTAAAAGGCTATACTATACCTTCCAAGACATTTTTCCTGATTTCACCAGCTAGAAATTTCTTAAGCGGGTTCACAATTGAGTTTACTTTCTGGTATGTATGCAAACAAAAAATACAGTTCAAAGATCTTACATTTTCTCTATGTTTAAAGCAATAGCTTAAATTAAGATGTAGAAGGCATATGTGCCAAATAGAAAGTATCACATAGTTCATAATAACAACGGCAGATACCATCAAAAATTAAAAATAATTTTAACAGACTGTAATAGTGGGTGAGAATTAACAAGATAAAAGTTAATAGTAACTTATGGAAATTACAGAACATAGCATTAAAAAATAAGTGAACTTTAAATATAAGACTACAGATATAGTTGACAAAGTATCTGTCAAAAATATTGAGGTCCTTAATGTATTATGAGATCAATCGAATTCAAGAATTCAATACAAAGTGTTATGTCAGACGGAATGAAAATGTTCCAGATTCTTTCTTCTACTTAAAACTCCATGCGTTCCTCAAGGCTGTGCTCAGATCCAATTATGTCCAGGAAGCCTATTCTGACCACTTGGTGTGTTTGCTCAATTCCTGCAATGCTCATTTTATGTACCAGAGTTTAAAATGATATCTTCTTGTAAGATATTTCAGTGATGCTCCTCAAAAGATAAAGTAAGTGAGACTCTGTCTCAAAAAAAAAAAAAAGGTAAATTAAAAAAGACGAGGTACCCAAAGCATGAGAAATAAGACTTCAAAAATACTCTGCCACAGGCAGACTATCTATGGGCCTTCCTATGCCCATATACAATGAATGTATCAGATTTTTGAAGAATAAAGGCAAGATTTCAAAAATAAAATATAAAATACATTTGAAATATGGCATCTGGATCTATCTACAATAAAAGAAGGGCATAATAAGCTGCCTCAACATTTTGATGGGTCCTAAATTGGAGAAAAGTTGTTCCATCTACTTCTGTTTCAGGGGCTAGAAATAGGGACAACAGACAAAAATAATATAGAAGTAGATTTTAGTTTTATTTATAACTGAAACTCCATAATGAAATATGCTTTCTTTAAAAAATTATGAATTTCATGTATCTGAATGCATTTGCATAGAGGCTGAATGAATCTGTAAGGAATTCTGAATTGGAATTCTTACATTGCTTGAAAAGTTGGATTACATGACTACAGGTCTCCTTCCTCTCTACCTTCTATAATTTCAAATTTAAATTCTATGTCATAATGTTAGAGAAAAAGACAACCCTTTTCATTAGTTTAGTGCACTGTACAACCCTGGTCTATATCAGAGGGAGATAAAAGATTTGCCTAAGAGGAGAATTGGAGCAAACCCAGGTTCCCTGGCAGGCAGTTTGTGTTTTATCTAAATGACTGAATTGCCTCTTCTTGTGTTGTTCATCTAGAAATGAAAGGTTATTAAAAAAAAAAAAAACCCACATTGCTAAGAATATATCTTAATAGTCAAGGCTTGACTCTTCACACAATGAATTAATCAAAAGTAATGCTAAAATGAGTGACTGCTTCATGCACTAATTTAGTTTAGGAATATATACAAATCTTGTGTATTCTTCTAGGAAGTCCACAGGAAAGGCAGAATGGAAAAGACTTCTACCTAAAGATGCCTATAAATGTTTATAGACAGTTAGGTTTTATTAAAAAAATTTATTGAGGCAGGTCTTGAAGACTCCCACTCATAATCTCATTCAAAATCAATAGCATTTTGATGACTTTAAAATTATGTATATCCAATAATTATGTTTGATGTTGAGCAATTTAACTTCTTATAAAAGTGATTATTTTTATTAAATCCTCTAAGATTGCCTCCAAATGTTTTTGATAAAACTATGCAAGTCAATGTTGACAAAAATACTCAATTTAAAAAACAAAAGCCCTTATGGTTGTATCTTGTTCTTTTCCCTTTTTCAATATAGTGCAGATCAGGATTCAGAAGAATTTAAAATTCAAAACACTCCCTGAGGTTCTTAGATATAGGTCATTTCATTTAGATAAAAACACAAACTTGTAATAAGTGATATAAATCACCCTTTATCACAGAATTAGCTGTTTTAATAATCCAGAATAAGCTGTTCTTTTTGGCACTCTAATTCACCATGGTTCATACACATGGTCTTCCCAGAGGAACCTGGAATCACTAGCCCTGCTGTTCACGCAGCATTAAGGTGACCCCGGAGAATCAGAGTCATTGAAATTTTGGTCCCACAGCCAATTCTTTCTTGCTGTATTTTTCTCTAAACATGTTCATTCTTCTTCATTTAAAATTTGTTTTTTTTTTCCTCCTTTCTTTCTTTTTTCTTTAAATTCAAAGGAACATTTTTAAGGAATCCAAAGCTGAGTTGTGGGGTGGCTTGCTGCTATAGTACATCTGAAAATACTGCTAAACAGCAGCAAATACTAACCTACAAACATGCATGAGAGCAAACAAGCCATCTATAAATGCACCCCAAGAGCTTTTAAAACAATGCAAAAAGTGGCATCTGGCGTGAGTAACATGGCAGTTTAAACTCCTTGACTCTTCATCCAATTTTATGTTTAAAATTCTTTCAAACAACTGATTACTTACGGAGGAAAAAAAATCATGTTGTGTTAGTTGATTTTTGTGCTATAGCAACCAGAAAGAAGATGTAGTTAAGAGGTGGCAATGAAATGTGAAAAGAAAAAAAAAGTCCAATCTCTTATATAATATGCTTAGGTTTATGCAAATCATTTCTGGGTAGGAAAGATTAACGTTAACTATTACTGTTAATAATCATGTATTTCATTTAATCTACAATGCCATCGATTATACAATGTACTATGATTTCCTGTGCCATTAAAAAAATTATCAATTAATTTTAAGATGCCATTGATTGCAAGATGTAGCAAACTTTCAGAAATATCAAAATGTCTGTTGTGAATTGATAAAGTATATTATTTAAAATACTTTGTAGTATGCCTGTATTTGTTTATTTATTGCTATTTAATAATGCTATGGCTTAGGGGAGGGTGGAAGCTCTTGGGGGATGTCATAGCTCAAACTAGACATTCGGTTTCAGAGCATAGCTTGGAAAATAACATAATGTAAACTCCAATTGCATATATTCAGTTCATATTTTATACATCTCCCTCCATTTTCTTCCCATAGGTCTTGTTATATACGGAGTTCCTTTCTTTTCTTTTTCCTTTGTCAACCTTTTTCACTTTGATTCACATAAAACTTGAGGTTTTCTATAATTACCATGTTGAACATCTAACCGAATGCCAGCATTTTACTGGATAAGGTGACTTCACAATAAGAACACTAGTGGGCAGTGTTTATGAGATGCCAACAAATAGCGGTTTATAAATGGCAGAGTTCTGAGGGGAGGGATGGAGAACGAATATGGACAAGGAGAATCTGAAAACATATGCAGTAAACTTTCAAGAAGTAATTAAAAACAAAAAACTCCTGGAGAAAAGTACAAGCAGGAGAAATTGTACTACATTTGCAAAGTGAAGAGGGAGGCTGGCATGTTTTTCTATTGGATTTTTTGTTCTCATGTAATACCTTCTTGAGCAATGGAAGAATTAAAGACCTAGTAGTGTTGATTGCAGGGAATCTATGCTACCTTCATTTATGATAACATTCCTGCTCCCAGAAAGCAAAAAAGGGCCTCTCTGATAAGTCTGCTATGGTGCCACCTCAAATATTACTATTTCTCTCCATCCATGCTGAATATTCTTAAATGCACCACATAATGACATTTTGGTCAACAATGGACCACATATAAGATGGTGTTCCCATAATATTATAATACTGTATTTTACTGTACCAGGTATATTACAATTGCCTACAATATTCAATACAGTAACATGCTGTAAAGGTTTGTAGCCTATGAACAACAAGCTACACCATGTAGCCTAGGTGTGTGGTAGGCTGTACCATCTAGGTTTGTGTAAGTACATTCTATAATGTTCACACAATGATAAAATTGTCTGATAATGCATTTCTCAGAATGCTTCTCTGTCGTTAAGTGATGCATGACTGTACAAGTGAAAAGGTAGGGAATGAACCAGCCCTCCACTGCATACCTGGTTCTCTTCATTATGTTCTCGACCTGCAATTGGTCCTTTGAGTTTGTTGCATCATATAATACTAAAGTAGGAAAATTTGGGAGGACAGAATTTATACTTTGAGAATTCAATATGCTGTATTTAATTGTACCCACTATAAAAAAAAGGCTAACTAAAGTATACATAAATGCCATAGTTTCGGATAGATAGTACTATCTAATCTCTTGAAATGGAGACTAAAATTGAAGTTTGAATCAATTACTTGGAGCTTAACTTTATCTTTCACTATTGTTAGTTAATAATAATAATAGGCAGGAACCTTAAAATATCTGTGGCTCTATTTTCTCTCTCCCCAAATTTTACACAATGTGTCTATGAATAGAAGTCTCTATATAGTGATTTATGAAAATCAGTTATATTTATTTATCCCATGGTATCACTTGTGTAGCAATGTGAGAAGCTAGAACTTTTCATTCGATCATTTTATTCAGTAAATATTTTATCATTGCCTATTTGTAGAGCCAACCCATAGTCAGGTAGTAATGTAAAGATAACTACTTGTTGGTAATTTATTTAAATCAAATCTTTTCCATCAAAATATCAAACTATAAGCTCAATGAAAGCACCAGCATATCTATCACTATTTCCTCAGCCTGCTTTGTCAAGTGCAATTTTGTAAATAAAAACTTTGGGATGATCCTCTCACTTCCATCATGAAGATGAAAATATAGCGTGAATTATCTTTGGCGATAAAGAGCAGTTACCAAAATAGAGATGACTCAACTTCTACACGGGAAAGCTGTGTTGTAATGGAAATTGGCTTTCAGCTCCTGTGACATGTAATTTTATAATACATTTTAGAACATTTAACCTATGCACATTTTTTTTCAGTTCTGTCTGAAATAGTGTGAGGTAGTGCTATTGTTACAGAGTCTGCCGAAGCTACTTATGTGCTATTTATACACAGGAATAAAAGGGAATTCTTTCTTCACTGGTGGTCTCTTCCAGCTACTAAAAAAGCCACTCGGCCTAAAACTGTCATTAACCACAGGGATTATTTGATTTTCTTTGTTCATAATCAATGACTTGGCTTTTACTAAAAAGTGCATCTCAAAAAATGTCCCCAAAAGAGAGGAAATAGGTTTAATTCCATGTGAAAAATTTCTAAAAATTTTTGAAGCTGAAAGGAAATACCCATAAACAATTTGATTTCAGCGTTATTTTCAGTAGTCACGCATAAATCATGTAGTAAAGAAAAGAAAATGTCTGATGACAGAGAGAGAGAGAGAGAGAGAGAGAGCGAGAGAGAGAGAGAGAGAGAGAGAGAGAGAGAGAGAGAGGTTTTTTACCTAAACTGGTATTTGTAAGAATTTTTAGCAGATTGGGAAGAAGTCCATTTTAGCTAAATGGAAAAATGCCTAAACTTCTTTATCATGTGAAGTGGTTTTGAATCCCATTCACTATTTATTTGAGAGATTTTCAGGAAAGTACTCTGCTTGATTGATCCTCCGTGTTTTCCTGTATAAAATGGCAAAAACAATACATGTCCATGTCATTGAGTTGTTGTGAGGACCAAATGAATTGAAATATTTGGACAGTTTAGAACATTGGCTGGCACACCACCAGCACACAATACATGGGGTCCATTATTCATGTGGGTTATGTAAATTGCAGAAATATTTAAAAAAGTGTTATAACGTTTTTGTTTATTCATGATTTATTTATAGTCTGGGCCACCTGTTTATCTGAAGTTCTGAACTTATTGCTAATATGTTAATATATCATTGAAAGTAGCCTATACACATCAGAGCAACTAAATACTTTGATCAAGCCATACAAAATTCTCCTAGATAAAAAAGTGGAACAGTTATGGTTTAAAGTAAAATAATATGAGACAGTATCAACTGTATGTATATCTGTGTGATTGGGAAAATGGATATCTCCCATAGTAAGAATCCAAAGCATTAGGATGACACCTGTATCAGGAAGGAAATGACATTCCTTGCAATTCTTCAGGTAAAACTCTAGTCAGTGTTATCATGTGTACATCTACTTCTGCCCTGACATCTGCCATGTCCTATTTTGCATAAGCCACGGTGGATTCTGTCAAATCACCCAAGTAATAACATAACCATCTGAAACATTAACAAAAGACTTTCTTCTGACGTCGGCTGTCACACTATGTGTGAATCAAATTTGCTTCATTAAAATAATTTGGTTTTTGTTCTGACTGCTCAACATTGCCATTCAAATCTCTGAGCAGCCTTATTGACTCTTCACCGCTATTAACAAGTTTTAATCGCTCAGAGATTCGGCACAGTTGGATATTGCAATCAGAGGAAATTCTCCATTTGATTCCAGCACAGAAGTTACCAATGAAAGTAACAGAGTGATAATACCAAATTCTCTGACTTCATCTTCTTTTCTCCCAATTCTCTATGAATACAACAAAACCATACAGGGACTTATTTGTAAGCAGCTATTTCTTGAATTTGCAGTGGCCATTAATATGCACTATCACCAAGGATTTGAACATATCCCAAATATATTACTATTACTTTAAAATTAGAAGTGTCCCGATAATCAGCAGTTTTGCCTTTCAAAGTGTATGACTAGTACATCTGGTTACACAATCCAGTTGAGAGGCAATCGTTGTAATAGTTTCAGGTTGCACCATAGCATGACATCTGCTCTGCGCTACCCAATCTGACTCTGCATATGAACTCTTGAAATAAGGTAATTACGCTTCCATTAACTCCTAAGCAGTTCCCATCAGCTGATATTTGGTTGCAAATGATAAACAGTTAATAATTAAGCCAACTGAATTATTCTCAAGTAGTCTTTTTTGGTGTTTGCAATTATTTTTGTGACAAAATTGAATTATTTTTCCTCTGAAATATACTTTTTGTGAGGTAATTCCATCAGCCGCCTTCACTTCTTCTGGAAATGTTATTTTCTAATCACCCCCCATTGTCTTATTTTCTAAAGCAATGATATTCTTGGGGTTTAAGGAAGGGTTAAATCATAAAGGAACATGCTTGCTGGCATCAATGGCTACTGATTTATGACGAGAACACTTTCAGTCAATTATTGTCTGAAAGACTAAATGTACCTCCTGGGGTCCAGAATTTAGTTGTATGAAGTGTCTGGCTCACATTGCCAGAATTGACCATTAATTATAATGACCACGGGTGGCAATCCACGTATATCTTAGCTTTTTCTAGAAAATGTACAGCACGAAAGCTATTAGACATAAGGTAAAAACCAGTCCACTGGTGGAAGAACAAGGAGGAAAATATTGCAGACTTGACCCTTTAAAGTAACTAATTCAAACTCTTTGATGTAGAAATCAGAAAACTCAGGAGAATGATAATGATAAGTGCATACATCTAGTATTTAGCTACTTCAAGTCAAGAAATCAGTCCTGTCTCCTAGAGATGTGGAGCAGATCAGGTGTTCTCCAACCTGAGGCACTTTATGATTATGCTCAATGCATTTAAAAACACAATAATTCTTGGTTTCCACCCACAAAGTTTCCGATTTAATTTATCTGGGGCGAGGCCTGTAACTGGTACTTCTTAAACCCTCCCCCTAGTGAATTCTAATGTGCCTTTGCCATTGATTTGTTTATTTGTACCATCAGAAGATATGTTTATCTCCTCTTAGAGTAACAAAAAGTTTGTGCTTAAATTTGGATAAAAGCATGCTCTGGACACTATGGATCCTGTGTAGGACATTTCTCTCCTCATCTTGGCTACTGGAAAGTGTAAAGTCAAGTATGACGTGAACATTGTGTGTCTTGCATGGTCCTTCAGGGAACAACATTCTTTCCTGAGTCAATTTTATGATCCTAATTTGTTTTCTTTTGCATTTTTTTCCTTCATTTGTTTGTAATAGTTGCCATTTTTCTGTTTACATCTTATTGGAAACTATCTTTTCAGAGCAACCTTGGCCATCAAAAGAGGTAAGGAACTAAATTCTTAACGATGGACAAAAGAAAAAAAAAATATGTGATTAATAGCAATTAGAGCCCTAAAGAAAAAAGTTTAGAATGGCTTTATTTATTTTGTTTGGAATTCCACAAATCCTTAAGATGGACAAAAATAAAGAGAGATAAGCACGTATTGAATAGGAATGGTGGGGTGAGTGGTAAAAGAAGAGTTGAAAAGCAGATGGTATGAAAGGTTAGCAGTGGGAAGATGAAAGGTAGAAAACAGAGTCATGTATCAGTATCAGATTATGTAGAGTAACTATGATCCTAGGTCTCAACTAAGATGTTGCCCCATCTTTTTCATTCATTATTTTCTGGCAACATCATATGGAGTGCATTCTGGGCACCAGTAATTCCTTATTTTCGAAGTGTTAGTACCTTTAGGGGCTGCAAGAGTTGCCTCTACACCATTTATAAATACGGAATTTGAAAGTTCATGTGAAACAATTTTAGACAATTACCTAAATGCACTTGGGTTAGAAAATATTGTGGTGGTGTTGGTGACTGTGGTTTTATGTTACCATCAAAAGAACAAACAATTTTCCTGATATGACAGCCTAGGAAGATACATGTAAATATTAGAATATGGATTTGAATCCATTTGGATCATTTGGTTCATTTGGATCCAGAATGTTGACAATTAATCCATTTTCCTCCCGTTGTTCTGCTACTTCAAGTTTTAAGAAAGTGAAACAGAATTACACTTTTGTATGGTCTAGTAAATTTATAAGTTTTAATAGACTTTTATCTGGTTCCATTCATCACCATTAATTACCTCGATGAGGATCTTACATTGATTCAATATAGAAATAAAATTGCTCTACATCAAAGACCTAGGACAAAGGGCTCAAACTGATTCTATATCAAAAACCAGTATTTTAACAATCAGGGCTTATAATTCACATTAATTCTGTGGCTTTTAAATCAGCAACAGTTTCAATGGTCCCATTCATACCCGATGTTGAACTTCAAATGAAAATAAAGGTAACAGCTTAGTTCACTACTCTGCTCCTGGCAATTAAAAGTGTTTGGCTCAAGTATGTGCTCAAACAAAGAGTACAATATGAACAAAGATAACCTCTGAGAGTGCACAGTGATATTAAAGAAGGTAAAATTAAAATGTTAAAGAATGAATGAATCTAAATAAATTCTAGGGATATCACTGTTTGGTTTCCGAAATGGAAACCTTTGTAAAAATTAGAAACAAACTGATAAATTTTATGAAAGCAATGAAATGAAGAAACAAGCATTTAAGAAATCTGATTATTTTCCTTGAAACATATATTAAATACATCAAAATAAGATTGTTTCATCAAATACATCATTAATATCTCGGATAGCAATAAGATTATTATAATTGTTTTAATAACTGTTTTTATACAATTTTACTCTTTATACTTTCCTATAAATGTCCTAAACTGAGCTTTACAACAATCCTATAAGGTAGAAGAGGATTTAATGTTAAGAAATTTAAAGTTTACAATTAAGAAACCTTGTGGTTAAATTTAGTGTGCTCCAGGTTTTACGGTTTTGTGTAGTTTTCCCTCTGTTAGTTATTGGAAAATTGGTCTGGTCACACTGACTTCATAATGTAGATGAGCATAATAAGGTAATATGGATCAAGTACCAGGTTACTCATCTCTTCTTTCCTTTGCTTTTACCCATAAACTGAATAGTAACATTCAGCCATCCCATTTCCTCCAAAATGATCTAGTAAGGACATACATCTGTAGTATTTAAATCAAAAAAAGTAAGAGAGCTTTCTGAGAATATGTTCTTTCTCTGTTGAGCTTACTGCTTCAGGAAAACCACAAAAATCTAGTAAGAAAGGAAGTGGACACTGCTGGGCAGACAACAGATCCAACTCTGGGGCAGTGAGATTGTGGGTGAGGGATATGCCTTCTCAGGGACAGAGTTCTCTATCCAATGGCCTATGTTAAATTCAATCTCATTTAAAGTTTTCATGGCAGTTGCATGCTTTAGGTAGATTATGAAAGGGAAATTGAAGAAGTGCCTCCCTACAGATAGTAGGGGGAGTCAAAAGCGTTATGCACTTGTACATTTTGGGAGAATAAACACTGCCAGAAAACACACTTTCTATTTCTTCCCTTGAGGAATGAGGTCTCATATCTCCCTGAAGGGCAAAACTATCACAGAGGAACTCTTTAAGTCTAAAAATGGCAAAAAGGTACATTTGAAGAGCTTTCTAACATTAAAATGTATAAAGAGGAAATGCAAATAGAATTCTTTAGAACAACAATTCCCCTTCATGGTGTTGCCACATAATTTCCAAAAGAGATTTTTAATTTGCTTTAATGATAGTGGGCTTATTTGCCAGGGAACAATTTTAGGAAGAAAATGTTTTAAAACAGAAGAGGAAGAAGGTGCTATGACTTTGTAAAATTTGTGGTAACTATCTGTTAGGAACAATGATCTTGTTTTTCATTTTTGTGTTTCATCCTCATTAATAGTGATCATATAAGAAGAGCCTTGCTGTCAGTAGTATTTTATTATTGTTGTTGTTATTACTAAAGAAAATACAGTTCAAATAAAGAACAAATGTCTATTAATTCTGAGCCACCTCAGTTAATTAGTGAAAAATTCATAAATTTTATATAATATTCATACGGGGAAACATCTATAGTTCTTGGAACAAGTACATGTATTAAATGTGTAAAACATTAGACACTTGCTATATACCAAACTGACATTGAAAGAGTAAAAATGTCAAGGGTCTTAAATCCCTGTATAAACGATTATTTTCATTCACTACTGAACAATGCTAATAACGTGTCCAAAGAATACGTTTGTATATCAGATCCAATGTTCCTAACAATTTCTTCTACTTACTTTTTAAAGCTTTTGATAAAAGGTTAGCATGTATGCATTAGGGAGAAAAACAGGCAAAGAGGATACACAAAGATTCTAAAATTCATTATGTATTTTCTTCATACAAAACAAAATGGTAAGAAATGAGAAATGCTGTCTCAGCAGTCAAATTTTTTTGAATTAAAACCTCTCATGTTTGTCAGTGATTTAAATCCCACCTGTCACTTTGACCCCCTGAATTTCCACAGTAATTTCCTGTGGATACTAAATCACATAAATTATCCTATTTTAAAAGTACCTCATGGATTGAATTAGGAGGTAGGGGTGTTCACAGATTTCCAGATTCCCTATCATCGTTGGTGTTTGACATAAAAAATAATAGGGGTGTGAGAGTTCTCTTAAATCAGATATTCATTTTCTATATGGTTTTAAAGGAAAATCTGTAAGATACCACAATACAATGCAATGATGACAGTAAAAAAAAGGAAATCTATCTCAAATTGTATGCATGATGACTGTCCAAAGCTGCCTTTGGATGAATGTCTAAATATTAGTATCAAACCCCAAAGAAGTAGGATTCTTCAAGAACCTTTGAGTTAGTCTGAACAAGATGTTTGTAAATGCAGTACCTCTCTATTAAGATGCTTAGGTTTCTTTCAAGTGTTCTGAATTAATTATTTTTACCTTGTCAAATTTTTTTGTTCTTCCTTTCTCGGACATGATAGGAATGTTGAGGGATTTTATGCTCCTTATTTAGTGCCATGGAAGCTCAAGAGTGTTAATTAAAACAAAGTATGATGTCTCAATAATAAGAAGAAACTGTTCATGAATAATAGGAAAGCATATCTTATCCTCGTATTATTATCATCTGCATTATAGTTTATTCTGTAAGCCCTATTGTATAAAACAGTAGACTATACAAAGAACACCTTTTGATGCTTCAGTAATATGTTCAGATGTATGACTTCGAATCCAGAAATAAGTAACAGGAATCTTTTATGGATAAAGACTAAGGGAGGGCTGGGTGCGGTGGCTCACGCCTGTAATCCTAGCACTCTGGGAGGCCGAGGTGGGTGTATCGCTCAAGGTCAGGAGTTTGAGACCAGCCTGAGCAAGAGCGAGACCCATCTCTACTAAAAATAGAAAGAAATTATCTGGACAGCTAAAAATATATATATATAAAAAAAAAATTAGCCGGGCATGGTGGTGCATGCCTATAGTCCCAGCTGCTTGGGAGGCTGAGGCAGGAGGATTGCTTGAGCCCAGGAGTTTGAGGTTGCTGTGAGCTAGGCTGATGCCACAGCACTCACTCTAGCCAGGGCAACAGAGTGAGACTCTGTCTCAAAAAAAAAAAAAAAAGAAAAGAAAAAGACTAAGTGAGGCATTAATGCAAACTAGTCCATCTCAAAAGGCAAATTACTCCTGGATGGTTACTGTACAATTTTTATAGGATATAAAATATACTAGTGCAATGAATGAAAAGGCTTCCTAAAGTGTTTAGAAAGTCACTTCAATGACATTCTTCAAACTTCAGAATAGATGATATATCTGTCAATAAAATGACACCAAAATCATATTTTATAAGGATTTTATATTAACACTTGCTTTTGAAAGATGACATTATAGGGTCTTAATATCTATAATCAGAAAGTCCTTTTCTCTTAACTTGCAAGGCAATAAGTTTAAGAATTAATTTTGTCTGCTATAAAGATGGCTTGCCTTTAATCTTCAGATTTAATAGGTCTCTTTTTGCTGAATGTTTTAGGCAGGTAATTGAGGAAATAGTACACGTTTCATTTCAGTCAACATAAAATGACATTGAAATGTCTTCAAATGTTTCCAGGAAATTCATGCTAAACAGTCTCTCTGTTATATCCAATATTGAAAAAGAGCAGAAATCCTTGTATTTAATAAAGATCTTGCTAAGATTTTAGTTAATGAAGCTACATGCTCAGGATAAATTACTCTGCAAATTAAGATGTTACAAAACTAAACATATATAAAATGAATGTGAATATATGATCATTTGTACAATGAAGAATATCACATGTCACATATTCTTCCCCCAGATGAAATTTACTGATATAATTTTGAAGCCAAATTTCTAAAATATAAACCAAACCAAACAAACAAAACAGAATGACTGTCCTTGGTTTGTTCGAATGGACATCTTAATTCAGGCTTTCTGCCGTTATTTGTGTCAATGAAAATCTTTGAAAAAATCATCTGCTCAGTAAATTTTGTAAAGTGCACAGAAATATGCATGGCACATCAGAAACCACCAAATGATCCTATCCAAAATAGATCCTTCCAGGAATCTTTGAGACTATTCACATTTAGAAGCGGCAGTGGTTACATTAATGGCTTATGAAGGGGTTCCAATTTTGAAATGCTTTCGATGCTTGTTGATAACTGGCAACTTCTTTCTTTTTTATTAAAACTACTCTGCCAGAAAAGCCTACTTCAGTCAAAACAAACTTCCACTTAAGATCAGTTTTTTTCTGAATATTTTCATAAAGTAAATATAAATATTGAAGCTCCCACCACCCCACGCACCCCTTCTCTCTGTTCTGATAGAAAGTGAGATTCTAGTTTGTCAAGAAACAACTGTGATTCTGTGATTTTAAAGTTTATTCATTTATGTTTTTGAATTTTGTTATATAGCTGCCCAGAAGCAAGTAGAAGCATTTTCATACACACAAAGTAAATAAACAATGTAGGAAAGATGCTGCAATGGACTATTTCTCTGTTCGCCTCATCTAGCCTATAGCATTTTTTTTTTATTCTCCAAATATTACAGTTCATCCGAAAAGGCTTCCTGAACCATTGTTTTTAGGCTTAACATTCTTTTTCATTGAATTTCTTATTATGAACAGCTGAACATAGGATGCTAGGATGCTTAAACTTTCTATCAGACCTTCATTTTTTTGAGTGAGAAACAATTTTTGAAAAAATAAAATGGTTTCTTTTTGCCATTATTCATATCTACTTATTGTATTTTTTAATAACAGAGGTGGAAGTGGGGCAGGAGGAAAGCATGAGAGCAGGTACACATCATAAATATAAAATTGTGAGTGTGTACCCTACTAGGATAGCAATAACATGCTGTTTGGTTATGTCCAAAGGGTCAGGGCACAGTCTTTGGTTCTCCTGTTCAAGCAGCCTGCCCCATGCCTGGAGAAAATCTATGCTTGTCTTTCTTTAAAGTGACCTCTTTGGCTAATGTTCACAGCTATGTTAATAGGCTTGAAGAGGGTGCCCTATCCAGTTATTTATTTTTAAACCAAAAGGGATAATAACTGAGATCGAGTAATTTTGAAAGAAGGCCAGAATTTGGGGACTGTCCTATTACTACCACCTTTTCAATAGCCAAAATTATCTCTTTATATTTCACAGACACATTTATAATATCTACTGTTCATATTTTCCTTCATTGGATTTTAAAAGGATGCTTTTGCAGATGAATTGCTAAAAAAAATAGCTGGGACCTGGGCCGGTTCCCTTTCTGGTTTTGGCCTGTGACTTCACAGTCAAAGCATTCCATCCTTCCTTTCCTCCCACCCCCTACCCTGATAAATGAGTTTGCTTTACATGCAGGATAAAACCATCATATCCTTAAACAAATGTCCTTTTCAAAAGTATAATATAAAGCAGACCTAGAAAGTCTGCTGCTATAATGATTTCATGTTTTGCTGATCCTGGTCTTTTCTTCTGAAAGGCTTTTTAGTGGTCCCCAGTGAAAAGTTGAGATCAGCATTTAAATGTGGGTCTATCTTTTTAACATACTTTAAGTCCTCAGAATTCACTAAGTCTCAGTGGCTTTGAGAATTTATAAGCATATCGAGGATGTTAAGGATAACTTCCATGTCTTTTTTTTTTCCCTGCAAAATTACATTAATTGGAATTTGTATTTTTCTTCCCCTTTGTGATTTGAAGGAAACATACTATAGAATAAGATTTGTTCAAGACCATGTCTTTGTGTGAAGTAGCTCTCCCCAGACAGTTAGGGACCAATTATAGGAATACTTATATTCTTTGAATTTTTACAGCTGATGCACACTGGTTCCTCTCCTAGGTAACAGCAACATTCATTGCAACATGTGCAATGAATCACAGGGAAGGAAAAAAAAGAAAAAAGTAAATTATGTTGTTTCTTGTTATATGCAATAACCAGCATTTGGTTAGAACACCCGTGCAAGTTTTAATTTTAAATGAAAAGATTAAGGCAAATGAAGCCAACATTCTTTTTAAAATTACCAGTTTTCTGAATCAATCAACATATTCATTTAAATTTAAAACTTAGCATTTTTACTTCAGTCATTTTTTTCTACCATGTCCTTTGAAGTCCTTTTCTACGTTCTTTACACATATTGTAAAGACATTTTTACTTACCACTGAAATCCTGAGAAGAAGCTTATCCAGGCCTAGAGGTTTCATGTTCTTTAAGGTTTGGGTCTATATATGAAATTACAAAAATATAGCCACTGAAAACTGTCCCAGGATGAATTTAATGAAGAAGCAAGTTACTCTGATATTTTAAAAAAGTGTACGTTATGTTTTTGATTCCTATGATGTAACACTATTACATAATCTTGTCAGTCTCCTCAAGAATGAATCATCCAATGAAGCAAACTTTTACTGAGCATCTGCTACAGGGCTGCAACTATGGTAAGGCAAGTAAGGCACCTATGGGACAAAGCTTAAGGATATTTTTATCCTCAGGTTCATGCTCAAACCTGAGCTCCCAAATCCCTGCTCTAACCTACTATATGGTCCTTCAAATATATTTACTGGCCAAATATGTATCAATACTATGGCAGATCTCTTAAAGGAATATTAAGATGAATAATTATGTGAAAAAAAATGCTAAGACAGAGACCTGCCTGTCTATAATTTGTGAATCTTGAAAACCTTCTTATCAATATGAAAACAGCAAGCATAACATAGCATGGACATGGGCTCCTGATACTCACTGCCTGAGCTGAAACTTTGCTTCACTTCCTAGTTGTGTCATGCTGGATATATTTTTAATATTTCTAAGTCTCATTTTTTAATTTATGCAATGTTTATAATCATTGTACCCACGTTACAGGTGTAATAAGAATTCAGTGAGATATCTTATTTTAAATATAGTGCCCAGCATAATGTTAGGACTTGATAAATATTCATTAATGTGATTATCATTATCGTTGTATTTGCAGGAAAGGAAAGAAAAGAAACAAATCTGAAGAAAACCTCTACTTTCATGCAAAACAAAGTAATGTTAAAGGGACAATCAGACTATAAATACTACCTTAATGGTCATGAATTTTTATTTGATTCTTTAATGATTACTTGTTTCCCTAAGATCACAAAGGAATTGCAATTTCTACTTCCGTGAAGAAAAACTACTTTAAAAGTTTTTTCTTCCTATAGAAAAATCTAAGATTATTAACTTTAAAACTAGGGAATGGCAGTAGCAATAAAAATACATTTGTATAGTGTTTAAAGGCTCTGCTTTTAGGGGATCAAGATGGCTGACTGGAGACACCAGCTGCCAGAGCATCTCAGTAAGAAGTTCTAGATGAAAGAGTAAAAACGAACAGACAGACAGACATAGATCAGATATGGGTCTGAAGGAAGAGTGCCATAGCCTTTGGGAGACTCCACAGGAAGAAGGTATAGTACAGAACAAGAAGTAGCAGGGTATCAGCAAAGATCAACCCCCAAGAGGCTTAGAGTCCAGGGAGACGGGCAGGTGGAGCAGTTTGTTTCTCTCTCCCTTACACCTCTGACAGTCAGTGGGATCCAGAGCTTCTGGAGAGACTTTCTGCACACATAAGTCCAGAGGCTGTTGCCACCAGTGAGCTGGGAAGTGCTTGTGTACAGGGCAAAAGGTTCCCAGCCCCCCTGGGGCACTTCCCGCCCCCACAGACCTCAGCCTAGAAGGCAGGTGCCATATTGCTTCTCCACTCACTGTGCACCTTTGTCCTACTCCAGGGGGCTTCAACACCTCAGGTTTCATCCTGCTCGTTCCCACACAGACATTTCCCAACTCTGGCCCAGACTGCAGGAGCCACAGGGGTCCAGTGGGTCTGGGTGATCTCTGTGACCCCAGAGCCTGGATATTCTGGTCAGACTGCCTCCCACAGAGAGGGTCAGAGATGACCAGAGTGCTGGCTTTCCTCCATATGGACTTTTTACCTCCCACACCTGTGGCTGCCCAGACAGACAATTGAGCCACCACACTGAGTCTTTCACAGAGTGTGGGACTCAGGCCTTTCCTCTTGGGGTCCTTCAATGGACTGAGGGGTGCTCAGACTGTGAGGTTCCTGCTTGCCAGCCTTACCTGCTCAGGGGCTCCACTAGGGCAGGACATACCCCGAGGCAGAGGGACATCAGTCCCCCGTGGGCAACTCAGGACAGACCTTCTTGGTCTAGGGAGGTGAGGGAACCCATGTAGGCAGATCAGGGAGTAGAGTGCAGTGTGGGTCCCAGCTGCAATGTGCTCATGGGGCATTCCTTCCCTCACAAGAGGGCTGTACTCTCAGCTCAGGCCAGGATTCTGAGTGTTAAAACTCCCAGCGCACAGCACAGTCATGGGGGGAGCTCAGCTGGCTTAGGCTCCTGCCTGCTGTCAGATGCCGGGGATACACCATGGAGCAGAGGAGGAGGGAGAGGAATGAGGCCCACTACAGACTACCAGTTTGCGAAACTCAGACAGACCTGCCTCCACAAGCTGACTTTTTGGTTAGGTGGGGCCACTTTAGCCAGCTCCCCCACCCGCCTCTGCTGTGGCAGAGAATAAAGACTCAGCTGGAAGTTCCAGGGCCCTACCCACCACCTGGGGCATTCAAGTGCTACTACTGAGGGACTAGAGCCAATCACAGGACCCAAAAACAAATTGCAGTGTGTTCATTCTAGCAAGCACCACCTGCTGGCAGGAAGGTCAACTTGAATGCCCCTTATAGCATTTACTGACTCAAACTTATAGCGTGGTTGGGGGCCCAAGGAGTGGCCATTTGGGGGAGCACCCAGCTCTTCCCACAGAAAAACTGTACTACTATATAAGGTCAGAAAGAACCCAGCCTGGGGCTGTAACATACAAGAATTTAGGCTCCTCCCCCATGAATAGCCCTCCTAGTTTGGAGAACTTGTCCTTATTCTCCTACCATTGGCTCCCCTAGTGGCTGGAAATGTAACTTTCAAGCCCCATCTAGACTTTGCAAAGCCTTTCAGGCTCCCACAACCTACCCACAAACTGCCTTGCTTCTGCCCCTACCTCAGTGGTGGTGGAGATCAAGAAATCCCCTGGGAGCTACTGGGTCCCTCCTAAAGCTTGGGGCAGTCAAGAACTCCACCGGGGGGACCAGAGTCTACCATCGACACAAAAGAACATCTCAGCAGCTGGCTCTATCACACAAACATCAACCAATGACAGGGAGAATTATGATATAGCTCATCATAGTATCTTCCAATTCAAGCAAACAGGGTGTGGCTGATTAGCATTTACAGGTACCACCTGACATCATCAAGAGTAAGCTGGAGGACCTAACTCACAACACACTGTTGGAAAGAGGCACAGACAGCAGGTCAAAGGTCACTCAACAAGTACACCAAACCTACTAGAACACCCCATAGGAAACTCAGGACCAGCACTCCTTTCTCTGATATGCTCAGGGATTGATACTTGGGGACCCAGAGACAGGCCTATAAGCCAGGCCTTGTACACCCAGGTCTCGACTGAGAGGCCAGATAAAAAGGAATCAGTGAAAGAACTCTGGAAACATGAAAAATCATAGAGAAAAGATACCCTCAAAAGAAAATAATAACTCACTACCAATGAATACCAACCAAACTGAAAAGATTGAAATGACAGATGAAGAATTTCAAATATAGATGGTAAGGGAGCTCAGTGAAATGCAAGAGAAAATAGAAACCCAACACAAAGAAACCACAAAAACAATGCAGGAAATGAATAAAGAATTTACTAAGGAAATTGAGTTATTAAAAAAAAAATCAAATACAACTTCTGGAAATGAAAAATTCATCCAAAGAAATAAAAAACACAGTGGAAAGCCTTAATAGTAGGCTAGATCAGGCAGAAGAGAGAATCTCACAGCTTGAAGACAACACCTTCGAGTTAAATGAGTCCATCAAAGAGAAAGAACTGAGAAACAAGAGAAGCAAACAAAACCTACAAGAAATATGGGAGTATGGAAAGAGGCCCAACATAAGAATCATAGACATCCCTGAAGGCAAAGAAGAAAATACACAAGGGTTGGAAAACCTATTTGAGGAAATAATCAAAGAAAATTTCCCTGGCCTTGCTAGAAATCTAGATATCCAGGCTCAAGAAGCTCAAAGGACCCCTGAGAGATACATTTTGAAGAGGCAATCACCACTGACACAAAGTCATTAGACTGGCCAAACTACACACGAAAGAGGCACTCCCACAAGTCATAATGTGAAAGCAGCAGGTAACTTACAAAGGAAAACCCATCAAACTAACTGTAGACTTTTCAACTGGGACCTTACAAGCCAGAGGGACTGGGCCCCCACTCTCAGTATTTTAAAACAGAATAATGCCCAGCCTAGAATTTTGTATCCTACAAAATTAAGTTTCTTATATGAGAGAGAAATAAAGTCTTTCTCAGACGAGCAAACACTGAGGGAATTTATCAAGACCAGAACTTACCTGCAGGAAGTACTCAGATCTAATTATACATTGATCAGCATAATAGACACTCACCAATGTAAAACCACCTAAAAACTAAAGGTCAGAACCTGGATACTACAATGGCTCAAGAGGTAAAACAAAGCAATAAAGTTCCACTCAACAGAATGAACAGAAATGAACTCCACTTATCAATTTTTTCAATAAATGTGAATGGCTTGAACTCCCCACTCAAGAGACATAGGCTGGATGAATGGATTAAAAGTGCAAGACAAGTACCTGCTATCTCCAGGAAACACATCTAACCCACAAAGACTCATTCAGACTCAAGGTGAAGGGATGGAAAACAATATTCCATGCAGATGGAAACCAAAAGAAAGCTAGGGTAGCCATTCTCTTATCAGATAACAGAGACTTCAAATCAGCAAAAGTAAAGAAAGCAAAGATGGTCATTATATAATGGCGAAGACAACAATTCAACAAGAAGACATAACAATCCTAAATATTTATGCACCTGACTCAGATGCACTCAGATTCATAAAGCAAATGGTACTTGATCTAAGCAAAATGATAAAGAGCAGCACCGTAATAGCCAGGGATTTTTACACCCCACTGACAGAAGAGGACAGATCCTCCAAGCAGAAAATAATCAAAGAAATGATGCACTTAAATGTAATTCTAGAAAAAAATGTGCCTAAGAGACATTTACAGAATATTCTACCCCAAAACTACTGAATATATGTTCTTCTCATCAGCTCATGGACGTTTCTCTAAGATTGATCACATCCTAAGCCATAAAACATACCTCAACAAATCTAAAAAAATAAAAATTATACCATGTATCTTCTCAGACAACAGTGGAGTAAAATTAGAAATCAACTACAACAGAAACACTCAACTCTACACAAAGTCATGGAAATTAAACACCCTACTGCTGAATAGGTATTTGGTCAACAAGGAAATTAAGATGGAAATCAAAAGATTCTTTAAACTAAATGACAAAGGGGACACAAGTTATCAAAATCTGTGGGATTTAGCAAAAGCAGTTATTAGAAAAAAAATTGACAGCCATAAGTGCCTACATCCAAACAACAGAAAGATCACAAATCAATAATTTATTGAATCATTTTGAGGAATTAGAGAAGGAGGAGAAAACCAATCCTAAACCCAGCAGAAGAAAAGAAATAACTAAGGTCATAGCAAAACTAAATGAAAATGATAACAAATTTATACAGAAGGTTAATGAAACAAAAAGTTGCTTCTTTGGAAAGAGGAACAAAATTGACAGGTCTCTCCCTACATTAACCAGAAACAGAAAAGAAAGGACCCTAATAAACTCAGTCAGAAATGAAAAAGGAGATATTACAACCAATACTATGGAAACACACAATATCATCTCTGAGTACTATAAAAGTCTATATGCACATAAACTTGAAAACATTGAGGAAATGGGCAAACTTTTGGAAACACACAACCTCCCTAGGCTCAATCAGGAAGAAATAGAACTCCTAAACAGACCAATATGAAGTATAAATAGAGATGCAAAAATCTCAATAAACTCCTAGCAAACCAAACTCAGGGGCACATCAAGAAAACAGTCCACCATGATTTAGTGGACTTTTTCCCAGAGATACAAGGATGGTTCAACATACACAAGTCTGTAAATTTGATTTATGACATGAATAGTAGCAAAAACAAAAACCATATGATTCTCTCGATAGATTCAGAAATAGTATTTGATCAAATTTAGCACCATTTTATGGTAAAATCTTAAGAAAATAGGCATAGATGGAGCATACCTCAATATCATAAAAGCCATATACAACAAACCCACAGCCAACATCATGCTGAAGGGAAAAAAATCCTGAAAGCATTCCCACTTAGAATTGGAACCAGACAAGGTTGCCCATTGTCATCACTTCTGTTCAACATAGCGCTGGAAGTCCTAGCCAGAGCAATCAGTCAAAAGAAGGAAATCAAGGATATCCATATGGAGGAAGAAGAGATAAAACTATCACTCTTTGCTGATGATATTATCTTACATCTAGAAAACCCCAAAGATTATACCAAGAGAATCCTGGAACTGATAAATAAATTCAGCAAGTCTCAGTTTACAAATTCAATGTACACAAATCAGTAGCATTCCTATACACCAACAGCAGTCAAGCTGACAATCAAATCAAAGACTCAATATCTTTCACAATAGCAACAAGAAATTTTTAAATATCTAGGAATATACTTAACCAAGGAGATAAAAGACCTCTACAGGGACAACTATAAAACACTGAGGAAGGAAATTGCAGAGGATGTAAACAAATGCAAAAATATATCATGCTCATGGATTGGCAGAATCAACATTGTTAAAATGTCTGTATTACCCAAAGTGATTTACAGATTTAATGCAATCCTCATTAAAGTATTTAGGTCATTTGCAGATCTAGAAAAAATAATTCTACACTTTGTATGGAACCAGAAAAGACCCTGAATAGCCAAAACAACCTTAAGCAAAAAGAAGAAATCAGGAGGCATCCCTTTCCTGGACTTCAAGCTATACTAGCTTGGCTATAGTAACCAAAACAGCATGGTACTGGCCCAAGAACGGAGACCCAGACCAATAGATCAGAACAGAGAACCCAGATATAAAACCATCCTCATATTGCCATCTGATCTTTGACAAAATAGAAAAAAACATACAATGGGGAAAAGAATCCCTATTCAATAAATGGTGCTTGGAAAACTGGATAGCCACATGTACAAGACTGAATCAGGATCCACACCTCTCACCACTCACAAAAATTAATTTGCAATGGATAACATACTTAAACCTAAGGCATGAAGCTATAAGAATTCTAGAAGAAGAGGAGGGAAAAACTCTTATAGATACTGGCCTAGGCAAAGAATTTATGAAGAAGACCCCAAAGGAAATCACAGCAACAACAAAAATAAATAAATGGGACCTGATCAAATTAAAAAGCTTCTGCACAGCCAAGGAAACTATCATGAGAGCAAATAGACAACCTACAGAATGGGAGATAATATTTACATGCTATATATACAATAAAGGGCTGGCTAATAACCAAAATCTACAAATAACTCAAGTATGTCAGCAAGAAAACATCAAAAAACACCATTAAAAAGTGGGCAAAAGACATGAACAGAAGCTTTTCAAAAGAAGATAGACTAATGGCCAATAAGCATATGAAAAAATGCTCAGTGTCTCTAATCATCAGGGAAATACAAATCAAAACCACAATGAGATATCACCTAACTCCAGTGAGCATGACTTTATCAAAAAGTTACAAAACAACAGATACTGGTGAGGATGTGGAGAGAAAAGAACACTTATAGACTGTTGGTGGGACTGCAAACTAGTACAACCTCTATGGAAAGTAGTATTGAGATACCTCAAAGAACTAAAAGTAGAATTATCATTTGTTCCAGCAATCCCACCACTGAGTATTAAGCCAAAGGACACAAAGATATTCTATAAAAAAGACACTTACACTCAAATGTTTATTGCAGCACAATTCACAATGGCAAAGATGTGGAAACAACCCAAGTGCCCATCAATACATGTTTGGATCAATAAAATGTGGTATATGTATACCATGGAGTATTACTCAGCCATAAAAAAAATGGTGAACCTTTTGTAACAACCTGGATGGAACTGGAGACTATCCTTTTAAGTGACATATCACAAGAATGGAACAATAAAAACCATATGTACTCACAAGTAAATTGAAACTTACAGATCAATACTCATGTGCACATATGGTAGTAAAATTCAAGGGAAATCAGCAGGTGGGAAGAGGGGAGGTGGGGATGGTTAAATTCACACCTAGTGGGTACAGTGCACACTATCTGGATAATGAACACACTTATAATTTTGACTCAAACTGTACAAAAGCAATTCATGTAACCAAAACATTTGTTCCCTCCCGTAATATTCTGAAATTTTTAAAAAAGATATAAATTAAAAAAAAATTCTGCTTTTATCTGAATACTTTAACACAAATTAGCATATTTAATCGTTAAAACACTCTGTATAGTATTTTTAAATTCCCCATTTTCCAAAGAAAGAAACTAAGACTCAAGGTTAAAGTAGTCCTTGGTTGCAAAAGTAACTGATACTCACTTTTAAAGCCAAAATTCCAAAGCTAAAAATCTTTTCAGGTCAAATATAGGCAGAAATATTTTCAATCCATATTTAAATGATAAAACATAACTTGAGTTTTAATCAAAACAAAAAGCCTAAGACATTACTTTCCATACACATCAGAAAAAATCAGTATTAATAGAGATTATTACATTTTTAAGCCATGTTTTGACTGCATTGTCAGGTTAAAAAAGATGGAAAAAACTATGATATCTTGGAAAATGTTAATCAGAAATATAATTATCAGCTTTCATATTCATTTCAATGGACCCATGGTGTTCCTCCACTCAATCTCTTAGTTTTGCTCTAATAATAAGTATTTAAAATCATGTGATTCTTAAACACAATACATCAAAAATAAGTGCCTGTAATTATATCTAGGAGTGAGATCAACAATTTCTAATTAGAGAACCATTTACAGCTAACATTCTTTTTTTTTTTGACTTACCAATAAAACCACTGGAAAATGGAGAAACTATTAATATTACTCACCCTTTGTAACCATAGGTATTTGGTTGTGTTCACTAACAACCTAACAGAACTCCAAGAAGACTATATTTCTCTGCTGCACTACTATCTGCAAACAGAGTTAGTGGTTAATTCCCTTCAATCCAACCTACGTGCCACAGCTAGGATAACCTTCTTATTTAACCAACTTTAAATGTGAATCTCCTCTGTCCAAGACCTTCCAATTGCTTCCCACTGTCCACTGACTAAATAAAACTTAATCTATGGTAAAACTGGATTCAACATACCCCATATACGACTTCTACTTTACACTGCCTTTTCCTCTGCCCTTACCTATTTGATTCCAGAAAAATTCCCAATCTTTTTCAAAATCCAGTGGAAGGGTCATCTTCTTCTTGAGGATCTCTTTGGCCATTCTGTTCAGAACTTACCCTTCCATGAATACTTACAGCTCATTGTTTTGTTGTGTTTTGTTTTCATCACATTTGTGGGTTTTATCTCTGTACTTTCTTGAAATAGGGCCATTCATTGTTATATTTTTTCTGCTACCTAAGTAAAACTTTTGGTAAATAGAGACAGAATCTTTTCTTCACTCTTATATTCCCTCATTTCTTCCTCTTTAGAAATATTAATATTTACTGCATTAAAAGAACATGACCTTATATCCTACCTCCTTTTCCATTTCTCTTTAAGCATTTCTGGGTGTGGGTGTATGTGTCTGAGATACAAAAAGAAGCAGAATTGGGTTCTACTGTAAACTGATAGCTGCAACTTCTTTGATTATTTGCTTGAAAGAAACGGGCATAATTTCAACTTAGGTAGGGAATCTAAGAGGAAGGTGTTCAATCCAAAATCCTATAATGTTAGATCTGGATGACTCCTATGATTCAATGACCTCGTTTCACAGAGCCAACTGACAATTGGGAATGCTTCTCTTCTGTTAATACAAGCTGATAAAGATTTTATACAATACTTAAATGAAGACAAAAATCATCTTTTTGGTTGATCACAACTGATACATATGATAATCAGACGGAGAAAAATATAATTATACTCAGGGATTATATGCTTCAGAGGCCTTGTACAAGCCTCAGGAAGTATCAGCCATAGGAGAGCGACAGGGAACATCTCCACCCACTTCTAGGTTACACTTGTTTTTAAGGGACCAAAGCTGAGATGCACTCATGGGTCCAGTATCATCATTTAGCATAAAGGGAGATAATTTTTTTGTTGCAGGACTATGTGAGTGAACTAAAAGTTTCCTAAGGATTTATCATCTCTTAAAACACTCACGTCAAGTTACATGAGAGAAATTTGAATGATATTTCACAAATTAACCCTAATTTTATCTTCTTAGAACTACAGAACTTACAAGACCTTTTTGTGTCATATTTGTTCTAAGAATTATAAATTTTACATTAAATAAAAGCATTAGCTGCCTTTTGGAAGTGAGAACATCCCATACCCCCAGAAGAAACCTGTGTGTTTTACTGTTGATAGGAAAAGGAACTCTGCCAAGCAGTGAACTAATGAATTAGAATTTGGCAGCACTCCATGCCCGATACAATTTAGTCCAAATTTATGAAATCTACTGGTTCCAGAAATCCACTTGTGCCTAAGGCCTCTCCATACCTTTCAGAGTAAAAAGCATAACATTGATAAACTTCTGATTTTACCTTATTGATGAAGGGAAAATTATGAAAAACATATTTCTCTAAACTAAATCTCTGAACATCTCTTCAATTTTGCAAGAACAACAGTAAATCAGTTAAAATCAGCATATCTTTAGTAGATAACAGAATATTTCTAAATCTCTGATTAAATTGAATCCCCTTAGACATAACAGACCTAAACATCTCAAGAAAATGTCTGCAGCCTCAAAATGATTGCTACCCTTGTGGAAAGAAAGGAATATCAGCTCTGTTCAGAGGCATGTTTTCTTGTCCTTATATTCTTAAAACAGCACAAGAAAAAGAACAAAATCCCCCCTCCATCAATGTGAAGAGAGAATCATCATTAATGCTACTTTAAAATTCACTTTCTTTCGGGGAATCTCTTTCAAAATTATACTCAAGGAATAAGAATGTGAAAGATGAGAACATTTTACATTTTAATACCTAGGAACAATAAATCTAGGATGGTAGGTAGAGGCATGAAGCTTAGAACTCAAGGAAGCAATGTGTCTTTCTAAAATGCATATAGGGTGATAGCTCTTATTATGGAAGTAAATGCCACTCCCTCTCTCCTGACCACTGCCCCCACCATAGTGCAGCATTCTGGACTCTTCTCCAACTAGTGCTAATCACTCCCAGCTGGACCTGCACTCTTTCTCACCTCTGGGTTTATGGGCATGTTTTCCTCTCTCCTTGCCCCGCTTGCCCTGGGGTACCTGTATGGCGTTATGACCCAGTTTAGGCTCCCTCTTTTTAACTTCCTCTCTGACAGAATTAGTTTTCCTTTCCACAGTAATTTTTAAGCAAATATATATATTATGGCACTTCTCACAATGCACTTAACTTGTTTAAACATGTTTTCTGTTTATCAGATTGTAAGCATCTCTCCTGTAAAAACTGTGTCATTTTCATCTGTGTATTATTTGAAATGCCTGACATATTAAGGGCATTCCATATGTGCTGATGAAAGTCACACAATTAAGCAACTTTTTGCAAAATGGATGCATTTAGAAATCCTCTAATATCTACCCCCTTTGCTTACCCAGAAGTTTTTTTTTTTTTTTCTATGATGCTTTTATCTGAAGTTACTGGAGGTTCACCATTTTCTGAAATAATACCTTTACAGTCTAACAGGCACTGATGAAAAATTTAGTTCACCCTGAATTGCCAAAGGAAATCATTTTGTATGAATGACAAAAGCAATACCAGTCTCGTTTGGCCTTGTGACCTTAGAATTAAAAAGAGAGAAAACGAATACACACATATACTTTGGCACCTTGCTCAAAGGCATATATTGTTTTATGCAACTAATTTAAAATGAATGGTGCATTGAATTGAAATAAACAGAAATTTAAAATGGGAAAGTTCTCCTCATATGAAACATAACAAGTAAATGTATAAGATAATCAACCACCAGTTTAGGATATGTAATAAAGAGATACTATCTTGTTTTTGTGATATGTTGTCTTAAGACATTTTATCTTATAATCATTTCTTTTTACCTAATATTCATCATAGTCTTTTAGTGTCTATCTGTTTTCAAAGTTTTTTTTTTTCTTGGACAGAGTCTTGCCCTGTCCCCCGGGCTAGAGTGCCATGGCGTCAGCTTAGCTCACAGCAACCTCAAACTCCTGGGCTCAAGCAAACCTCCTGTCTCAGACTCCTAAGTAGCTGGGACAACAGGCACACACCACCACGCCCATATAATTTTTTTCTATTTTTAGTAGAGATGGAGTCTCGCTCTTGCTCAGGCTGGTCTTGAACTCCTAACCGGAAGCGATCCTCTAGCCTTGGCCTACCAGAGTGCTAGGATTACTGGCGTCAGCCACCGATGCTGGCCTGTCAAAGGGGTTATACTTTCTGTACAGATGATTTTCAATTTTGTATTTTGGCATCCCATCCCAGCTTATCAGATATTTCACAGTTTCTCAGTAACTTATCTTTTTAAGCTCACATCAGTTATTTTTCAGAAGCAAACTAAAACTCTGTCTGGAACTCTATGTGATAGGCAAGTAGGCTCAAGTAATTGTAGTATCATTTTCAAATCTTTCAGGTTTTTCAGAGATAGTTCAATGCTTCAGGCCTTTCTAATATTTTTAAATTTGTTATAAGGCTTTGCTTTAGTGATTACTTGATATTACTGTATCATAGGCCAGAGTGTTACTTAAGTATGGGAAGATTTCCAAATGGAAAAAAGAGGTATAGAAAACAAAAATTATTTATGTTGAAATTGGATCATAACTTTAAGTAATAATTATTAAGCTTATGGAAAACAAATGTTATTGTACGTTTATAACAAGGGAGCGTATGCTAGATGCCTGATGTGTTCCATTAGGTGATTTTTAAAAAGTCATCCTCTTTTTGACTCCTAGGGGCAATTTCCTTTTTCTCCTCTGTATTTTCTGAGGAATTACTCACTGTTGACAGAAGCTAGATACCCTAAAGGAAATATATAGAATACTAAGAACTGTACAAAGAGGGGGAAAATATTTGACTCACTCTGAAATAGCCAACAAAATGAAACTGTTTTATGGAAATAATAAATTTAGAAAGCACCATCAATCTCACTGGGCTTTTGCTTAAGTGCCTAAATTCTATCCATACCTTAGAACCCAACTCAAATATACAACCGGCAGGCCTATGCCCGCTGCAGAACTTCCGGCTTACTCTTCTTCCTGCCTGGAACATTCACATCCCTGAGTCTCACACAGCTGGCCAATTTCACCCCTCAAATCTCAGCTCAAATATTGTACCTTTAGGGATATTAGCCTATATAATATATCCCCACTGCCTGCCACTCTCCAACACATTTCCTCAGGGTATTTAACATTATCTGTTACATAATAGTATTATGATATTTTACCTATTTACTTCTTTTGCTTTATAAAATAAATTGCTTATCTTTTCTGGTATCCACTGTATCCCTGGTGCCTCGATCAATGCCTGCCATATATTGAATAAATATTAATTTATTAAATGAATGGTCATTAATATCTCTTAACTGCATCATATGTCTTATCTTTCTTTACATTGTTCCTTTCTCCAGAAGTTTTCATATATCTTACCCAGACCATTATCACTATCAGGATTGATGTAATTTAAAAATCTCTTCTATTGAATTTCAAGTTTCTTGACAGCTAGGTTTTCTTATATTCATGTTTGAAACATATATGCCTTTAAGACATACATATACTGACTGCTCAAATAATATTATTTAAATGGATAGAGGTAAAGCAGAATAATGGCAAGTTTGAGAATTATTATTTACCTTTTACCCAGAAGCTTAACAATGTTCACTTTTCTAAAATTCTCTGAGAAGGTACATATATGATTATAACACTGTCCTACACTATAGGTAAACTCGGCTGACTCTCAGACTCATATAAGATCATGGAAAGGTAAATGCCTATAACTCTGAATAGTGTATTTTATTGGATAGGAAATAAAACTTAGCATGTGAGTTAGTGAAATAATAACACCTATGAGCAAATAAAATAGAAGTAAAATTATGAATGTGGTCAATTTTAGCCAAAATATTTATTAAATAAATTTTTCTGATGATCAGAAGGGCCTTTAGCAGAAGACAGCCTTAATGCTAACATACAAACAGACACAGATTTTTGGGAAGTTTGAAACTTGAGTTTGAAACCTTAATGGGCATCATCATTTCTTCATTGCCAACATAATTCTCTCAGTCTGGGCTCTGGCAGGGAAATAAGACAACTCTCACTGCAACCTGGGGGTTGACATTAATTAAAAACAGAAAATCATAAAGCATCTGTGATGAGTTTAGATGCCAAATGAGATGGAATGATTTAAAAGTAAACTTCTTACAAAGGTAACTGAATGTCAGAATCTTACATTTTTTTCTGAAATAATTATAATTAAAATACCTTTCTTTAGTACACTGTATACAAGCTCTTATAATTTACATAATTTGTATCACTAGCCCATTTAATGTTCCTGAGAGATAAATTAAAAAGGTATACTTATTAGTTCTTATTTTAGGTCCAAAGGAAGCATCCTTTCTCATTTTGCTTCACACAATGTAAGCTAATGGAACAAGCACCTATTTGGTTCCTTATAGCCTCGTTTGGTTCCATATATCCTTTGTTTGAATATTTACATGGCTTGCAAACCAAAAGCAGAAGTTAAAAGTGTAGACTCTCACTTTCGGTTCAGCGTTTTTTATCCCAATGTAAGAAAGGCCCTAAAGCATGAATACTGGTGTGGACTGAATGTTTTTTTTTCCCCAAAACTTTGTTTGTTGAAGCTTAAATTCATTGTGATCGTACTTGGAGGTGGGGCCTTTGGGAGGTAATTAGGTCATGAGGGTGGGTCATGAATGGGTCATGAATGGGTCAGTGCCCTTATCAGAAGAAACAAGAGAGGGAGAATCAATCTCTCTCTCTCTCTGTCTCTCTCTCTCTTCTGTCATGTGAGGATACAATAAAAAATGGCTGCCTACAAACTAGGAAAAATGCCCTCTCCAGACACCAGATATGCTGGCACCTTGATCTTGGACTTCCCAGACTCCAGAAATGTGATAAATAAATTTATGTTGTTTAAGCCACCCATCCTATGATCTTCCCCAAACTGACTAAGACAGATGCAAAACAAATGTTTCTTTGTTACAGCTTCTGTCTTTATGAGATACAGTAAACGGGACTTGCCTTCTATGGTGTTTTTTACTACCATTATCTAATTCTATGACCACCGAATGACTTAGGCAAAGAATCCATATCATGTTAAAATTACACTACTTTAGTTTATTTCTCATCAGCAGGAAGAAATAACAGTCTCCCTGTAGCCCAAAGCGATATCAAACTCCTAAAGAGGAAGGTTCTCATTTCTACTCATGGATCATAAGCCAGACACTGGCCCAGTCACACTATCTTTAATCTTCAAAAGAACCATAAAAAGAGATATTATCATCATTCCTAATTTATGAATGAAGAAATGGAAGATTAGTAAAATTAGATGATTTCTTCATGATCATACAACTGGAAACGGTTGAAAGGAAAAGAGAAATTTGAGTGGGAGGAACTCTAAACGGGAGGGTTGCCATGTAGGATGACCAGCTGTTCTGATTTGACTGAGATTGGAAGATTCCTGAGACACAGGCTTTTGGGTAAATGAGGACAGGCCTGGACAAACCAGGAGAGTGGGGCACCCTATACAGAGACATATAAATCATGGCAAGGGGGTTAGAACTGATGCTAAGAGAAAAGGTTTCCTGCTGAATGTTCTGGGCCGTGCATGGCCTGACTTGACTTGAAGCCGTCATGCTGCATCACATCTGGCGTGTTATTGGCACACTTGGCCTTTCCTAAACCTTCTTGGAATTTACAAAAATAAAAGCAACAACGTGAGTGCTTGAACCTCACATAGGAAATAACGGAGATCAGAGAAACCAGATGGAGCCCCAGAAGTGAGAGTAAAAGATTTGCAGTTTATTTACTTACTTGCACTCAAATGCTTATAGCAGCACAATTCACAATCACAAAGATGTGGAAACAACCCAAGTGCCCATCAATACGTGAGTGGATTAATAAAATGAGGTGTGTGTATACTGTGGAGTACTATTCAGCCATATTTAAACATTTTCATTAAAAGCTTTAAAATAACTGGAGAAATGACTAAAGGGGCAAATGGTGAATAATTTTTTGGGCTAACAAATGGCACCATATCCTTTTAGAGAATGGATTCATTCAGTAACCAACTCTAAGAAATAAGTTCATTTAGAGAAAAAAGAAATGAACCTGACATTGAAAACAATATAGCAATCAGTGCAAAGAAAACCAATACTGCAAAAAAGAAGTAACTAAACTATTTAGCCAAAATATATATTTTTAAGAATGAGCTTTTTTCTGGTTTGTTTTATTTTCTATTACTTTTTGCAGTGTTTCTGGAATTTTAAGGACTTCTTTGCAACCGTGCAAATGAAGAAACTTCTGATATGAATTTGTTTCCTACTTTGTCGATTGTCAAAGAACTCCAGCTCAGCGACATTCTGAAGAGCCTCCTCAGATGAGCATTTCTGCCATCTGGGAATTTCTGACTCCTCTGAATTTTTGTGATTCATTTCTCTTCAGCTTCGTAGATTTCAAACTAGCAAATCATTATGTACAACAACAACAACAAAATGCAACAACAGCATATACTCCCAAAGTTTTATAAGTTGCTTTTACTGCAATAGAAAATTATCTTCGTATTTCAGTTTTGTTTAAAAACCCAACCTTGTCTAGTTCAATGCTGTTCTTATATTAGGGTTTACGGTTTAAATACCATGATTTCAGACAACATTCTGGCTGTGGTAAACCTTCCCACCATTGTGTTTCTGTCAGATATAAACTAGCATTTTATTTGAATCAGCTCCTACAGTATCATGAGCTACAGGCATCATTCATGATCCCTCTTAAGAGAGGCTGCTGTGCTCCCAGGAGCCTAAGAGTACCATTCGTCTTACTGGGTCAGATTCCAGGTCCCCTTCTGAACATTGATGTAGCACTGAGTACAACTGAATTCTCACACCCTTTGAATTAATGTGGTTAGGAGCTAGTTTTTGAATAGTCCAACAATTTTCCTAGTCACTTAGATATTTTAAGCACTTGTGAAATCCAAATGCCATGGGAACATTTATTTGAAATTTCAGATAATCTATCTGGAATAGCAGTGGTAAATAAAGTAAGCAGAGAGATTCTTGGGAAGGGTACTTTTCTAGGGTGTTTTTCATCACACTTACAGATCACAGTCCAATTACTAGAATAAAATGATTTAACAACCTGGGCATCTGGAGGGAACCTTTCCAATCCCCTTCCTGATTGCAGAATGAGCCAGAATTGTTAGACAATTCTCTTTAATTTTACTTCAGATATAAATTTCTGTTCAAATACAAGGATACTCTCAGGGAAACAAAGCATATGCAAACAGACAAACCTCCCAGTTAATGAAATGCCTCCGCTAGGATTGCAATCAATAACAGTATAATCTGTGTTCATAAATAAGAGTATGGCCTCAGAAGAGCATAGGGCAGTGATGAATTATTCAGGAGGTCTGCTTTGCCGCTGTACAGCCACATTCGTGCTTAAAGCTCTTCAGTGACAGAAACACCTGGCTTAGCACCCTCTGACTCCAGTCTCCTCTGAATAACTAAATTGCTTCCTTCTTGTTTTAAACATTAATTTATCCATAGACTGCAAGGCTCTTGCAGCTTATCTGAGGGTAAGCTCCAAAGAGCGCCACTGAACTCCAAGAGGGGTAAGTGACTTTCTGCAGGTCACAGACACACAAGCAGATCTATTTTTTTACGGCAGGAAACTGTGGACTGTAGAATGTACCAATGACAGCATACAGAAGACCAGGCCCTAATAAACACTTTAATTTCTAGGGACTGTCAGGCAGGGTTAATGTGAGTAGAGAGAGGGAAATTAACAATTAATTAAGAAGAATAATAGAAAAGGAGACTATTTCTTCTTGCTAACTCTCTGTAATCTGTGTCTCTTCCCTCTTCTTAGTCTCACAACCAGAGATGCTATAATAATAGCAACAACACAATTCCTCCAAGGATTATAAAGAGTTTCACCCCTCCCTGAACTTACTAAAATGATAACTGTGATATTCTATGTGCAATCAACAGAGCTTGGGAATTGGAGAGGGTCAAAACTTATTAGCTAGCCTAATCCACAGTCTAAGCATTTTGTTCAAGTCAGCCCTATTAAATGATCCTAGGAGTGGAGTATTTTGCCGTATCTTCTGGGAAGCAATTATAAAGCCAATAATTTTTAGTGCTATTAATTTTTCATATTCAGGCTAAATTTTCCTTGGCTTTATTCCTTCCATTTATTAGTACTTGTTGGCCTAGATAACCATCCTAAATAATGTGCATGTGTACAAAACTAACATTTGTAGATTATAACATTTGACAAGACCAAAAGATATGTTAGTCTCTTTCTTGAATTACAGCTCAAATTTCTCCTAAAATATAAGTATTTCAAAATACATGTTACCTTTCAAAAGAATCTGACTCTTTGAAGGCTTGTCTCTAGAACTTTAGTTTCAAAATTTTGGTTGATTAAAGTGGACTACATACATTCTCTTGGGAATTTTGGTATAGAATAGTTTTATTAAAGTTTATCTCTTATGCCACATACCAAATACTACAAACAGTTGGACTTTGACTTGCCGGACTCCTAGCTCACAGAACAACCATCAAAAGCTTTTCCTATCTGATCACCAGAAGAAATTCTTCACTGAAGGTCAACAGTTTTTGACCTAGCTCCTGGACTGCAGGATTCTACATCAGAAAAGAAAATTGGCCATACTTCAATGCCCTCTTCTAAAACTCCCGAGTCAGTAGAGAAGATAAGGTGCTTCAGAGTCTTTAACATCTTTTTCCACATCAGAGAGGAAGGAAAACTGACCCAGTACCCCCTAGACATTACTGTTTCATTAATAATGTATTCAGAAAAAAAAAAAAAAGATAACTGTCAAGTACACAACTGCCTGTGCTGCTCCAAACTGAAAAAATAGCACTTTGGTTTGAAGACTAAAACAGAAAATATTTCTTAAGTATGTCATTAAATTTAGTAGTGAAATTTAGAAAAGTTAACAAGAAAATATGGGCAAAATCATACATGTACTTTTGCAACCCTTTATTTGCTATCCAGTTTTTCCACAGTTAGATCATGATGCTGAGTAGCCAGGACAATTAACTAGCTACCCATATATAGATAGTAACATTTTTAATTTTGGCTTATAAAACCAGAGAAGTAGCCAAATCCAGACTTTTATATGTTTGGTTACTGTAGCAACTCCGTGTGCATGAATGAGAATCAAAAGGAATAAAATATAAAGAAGCACACGCAGATCTTACCTAGTCCTGATAAATAAAACTGTGTAATATCATCATTTTCAATTTAAATTGCACCAATTATTCATAAATTTGTCACTGCTTAATAGAGATGAACCAAGCTACTCTCATGTATAGTACGTATTAAAGAAAGTATTTATAAACCTATATTTGAGAAAGCAAGCCGATCTGGAACAATGCTTTCAGAAGATAGAACAGGTATTTTAATCTCATTTGTCAAACGTTATTAAAATGATCATCTATACATACTCTAACTTTACTATCTTAAATTTGCATATCTGTTATTATATTCCAACCATTTGAAATTCCAGACCAGGTTTTCTATAACAAGGTCATATCAAAAAAATTAAAGTCTAACTTCAAATAATTTTAATATCTCATTTGATCTTGTAGGAAGCCATTCAGATAGTAATTACAATTTCTGGTTTTAGTTACTCATATGCCAAAGCCAACTAAGAGAAAAGTTTATTTTTAATCCCAAAATTTGCTGTGTCAAATGACTGAATTAATCACTGCATGTTTTGCAAAAGCATATAATCACTTACACTGAGGTGTCCAAAATGTGTAATTCTTTAATCGGTGACTTACATTTTTATTTTTTTCTTGTAACTGATCAGGTAAAAATATCAGTAAACACAATCCAAATTGTTTATTAGTGATCTGAAACCAAGCCATGACAATAGAAAGAGGCATAATGGCAGCCTGTATACAGGAATTTGAAGTAAAAGATAAAAGGGGTTCCTGAAATTTATGAAAGGAATAAATGATGAGATTTTTCCTTTACCTTATTGTAAAAATTAGTTGAAAGTTTAAAGAATTTAGGTTTTTGTTTTAATATCTTCTAGTTATTGCCAAATGCACGTGCATTTGCACATAATGCAACTATAATGAACCTTCAAGTTTATTTTCTGTTGCTCTATATCATCTATAAACCTTTTTATTTTAGGTACTTCTGCCCCTTTCAAATATCACAGATATAAATTTCAGTAAATTTTTTTAAAACACATGTATAGAAAAACTGAAAAATTATCAGAAGTATTAAAAAGAATATAACATTCTACCCCAGCCTTGGGACGTGCTATCAAACTTCCACTACCCTTTGAGACTGCCTGCACTCTGCTATGCTCATCTCTCCATCCTCAGATGGGCAGAGCTTAGTCTCATCCCAAGACTGAGCAGATTGCTCTTCACAGGTCTCTCTTAGTCTCATCATTCTGGTCTCAGTTCATTTTTTAACTCCTCTGACTTTCCCTGACCATGTTCACATATAGGAACTCTGCCTTCCTCCTCCTGTCCTTAAACAATCACTTTCTATCCCATTATTCTGTTTGTGTTCCTATAGCACTAACCCTGTAAAAATTACCTTATGAATTAATTCAGGTACATGTTGACTAGACACCTCCATGAAAACTCAGTAGGAGAGAGACCTTGGCGATCTTATTGACCACATCATTTCCAGCATCTGAAATATGGCCCTAGTGGATACTTAACAATGTGTGCTGAAAATAATATATGAAGGAACAAATTAATAAAATCACACATAATTCTATCACTCAGAAAACAAAATTGTTAATTCTTTTGGTAGTATTTATTTTTCTAATTTTATTTTTTATTGGTGAATTGTGATGATAAATAAAAAGTTTAAACTAGTTAAATAATAAGTTGCAATATAAATATGGTTATACATTATAAAATACACGATTACTTTTACAAAGTGAGATCACACTATAAATATTGTTTTGTAGTGTGCTTTTTAAATTTACCCACATATTAATGAAAATTTTAGCATGCAATTGAATTCTTAAGCTGAATATTTTGGCTGCAGAATATACTATTATATACTTTACAATAATGATAGCCAATATTTTGTGAGTGCTTACTGCACTATGTTCTGTGATAAAAACCTCACTTATATTCTCAGTAACTCTGATGTTGCTCCATTTTATGAAAAGGCAAGACTATCCTGGAATTAAATGTTGGAATTGAGATTGAACATTTTTAAAGAATGAGAGAACATTTTTATTCTATCTATTATCTATCCATTCCCTCCAGGAAAAAAAATAGTTATTCTAATTCATATTGCTAACAGCTCTTTAGGAGAATGTTTTTGGAACCTAAGTTAATTTTTAATATTTTATCTTTTCTAAAAAAAATGACAGTTGGATAGGCATTAATTATCTTATTTTAAAAATATAAGTTTATTTTCTTGTGAATTTGAAAAAGTTTTTAATATGCATGGGTATTTGCATTGTTTCACTAGTATAATAAATCATATTTGAATGACTGGTTTATTGATTTATGAGTATTTCTTAAAACCTTATCATGCTTTGTAAATTAGATGTTACACATCTCTACCCATTTTGCAGACAATATATTTACCACAGGTAGTGATTTAACCACATTCAAAACAATATGATTAGTTTGGCTTTCTAAATTTGTTTTTTTCTTGAGTTAGAAAAGCAGTGGTATAGGGTCAGTTTGCCTAAATAGTTAAGATCGTGGGCTCTATAATGGATTTCTTTTCATTTTCCTATTGGCACAGCCTGTGCTAACCACTCCATATAAAATGATTTCCACATCCACCATAACTCCCTGGATCCTTATCCTGTTTATTCTCCTTCAATACCTTTTCAGCAGTTTACATACAATAAATTGTTGTTTTTCTTTATTTTTATTAGATATGGATAAGTACCATGAGGGCTGTCTTTGTTTAGCTTAGTGCTAATGTGTAACCTAGAGCAGGCATCCAATAAATAACTGTGAATGGACTAAACTCGTGGCAAACTTTTGATTGGAAGCTTGATTTCACAACATGATATAATCTTGAACAAGTCAGTTAACCTCTTTGGAAACCCAGTTTCATATTACAGAAAATGTGGATATCTGAGTAGTCTACCTCAACTATAAAAATTTAATAAGCTTATGGAAATTATTTTGTTAGTATATTGTTTTAGTTTGGTAACACAACATAATTGATATTTTCTGTCAAATGAAAATGTGTAGTTATTTTACTAGACCCATATATAAAGCTTGATCAATAAGAATTTTTAAGGGTTTTCCATAGATTATTTTGTTTTGATTGTTTTGTTGTGCCTTTTTCATTCTGTGCCATATTATTATAGTGGCAATAAGAGAAATAATGTTCTTTCTCTCTATCCGGATAAAAAATGTATAATGTTGGACTAAAGTGGCCAACAAAGTCGACAAAGTCTATGTGCATTGTGTCTGCATTTGTCTGCCTCAAAGACCACAAGTTTATCAGTTTTTTGATTATTTGGAAAATATTTTTTCTTTGGTAAACTAACACTGGAAAGGGACTTTGCATGACATTAATAGTCACCTAAGTTTAGAATGAGAACTGAAAAGCAAGGGTTCTCAACACTATGTCATTAGTAATTATATAATTTAGTTCTGGTGTCTTGTCCTACAACAATTCCCTTCCCTATTCTGTCTTATGATTTTAAATTTATGAGAATTCATTATGATTTTCTAAATCATTGATCCAGTCTAAGTGTGAAATATTGAAGCTGCATTATTTGATTTTATAAAGGGTTATGTGTGCTCTTAGTGAAATGGTTTAGAGCAGAGAGAATCTGGGGCCAAAATTAATCTGCTTCTTCTACTTAATATAATAGCTGCCTGGCTCTCAACAGATTACTTAAACTCTTCGGGGCTCTGTTTCCCATTATTTAAAATGAGGAAGAAAATAATTATATTTATTTAGTAGTATAACTGTGAGGATTGAAAATGTTAATATAAAAATCAATAAGGACAATACCTGACTTTGGAAAGCACTATATCATATATTTCTCTAGTATATGAAGTCAAATTACTGTTTCAGAAGGAAGAAAACCACTCTTCGTCAAGTTTTTACTTAACCATAGAAAGGCTTTGGATGTGGCCTTCTAACTCATTTGCTTTAAGTCAATATATTTCTCTTTACAAGTGCTGGCCTTCCCCTGTGGCAGAAAAATCAACATTTTGAGTCACTTACTTTAAACAACAGACTGAGGTCCAGCTTCAGCATCTATCCATTTCAAATTTGTTTTCAACAGCTTTTTAAATATGCTGAAGTTCTAAGCCCCCATTTAATCAAAATATCCTGGTTTTTTTTTTGCCTTTTTATTCTTGATTCCAACCTGATAGTAATTATTGCACTGTAATCAAATATAAAACAGAGCAGTAGTCTGGAGTTATATTCAAAATCCAATACGTTAGCAATAGCATTAAGGGTAAAGCATAAGGGGATTTAGAGCTACCTGTAATAGTCAGAAACCAAGCTTCCCCTAATACACCCAAGGCACAAGAGTAAAAAAAGCAGAGTTGTTTTCAGGAGCTTGAGGTCATAGGCCCGCTAGCTCATGAAGAAACAAATTGTTTGCTTCACAGCAATAGATAACAAAAGCTCATATTAAAAATGACAAATAGAACCCTGGGAGAGAAGAAAATATACTGATAAAGGTAAACATGTTGTAGACAACTTCTCTAGAAAATCACTTATTATCCAAAAGCAAGTGGAAATCCATATTCACATTTATGACAAGTTGTGACAAAACCTTTATTCTTATATCCCTCTTCTAATGTAAGATATCTGATTTGGAAATGATTTCAATATATAATCCCTCTGCTAAGCCTCAGCATCATATCACCATCTTGTACTGCTATAGTTCAGGAACAATGATTCTAAAGGCTGATACAGAATGTTCATAACCATGGGGAAATAAACAAGGAAGAAGAAGAAATATAGAAAGTGCAATAGCTCTATACTAAGAATACTAAAAAGGGTATCAGTGACTCTAAAAAGGGGCAATAAGAACACATGAAAAAATACCCCCAAATGACTACCAATTGTCAATTACCATCATTTAATGTTCTTTTAAAAGGATTTTATTAATACACATTACATGCCTATATGAAAAAATCACATGTACCCCATAAATGTATACAATTATGTACCCATAACAGTTAAAAATTAAAAATGTTACCTCAATCTTTAAACATTTGAAATCTCTAATTTGAAGGAGCTCAACTTTCTCTGAATCCCTACAAACCTCTTAGGAATCACTTTTATGCCACCTTTTCATGAATACGTCTGGATTCATTTGAATGTTCCTAAGAATAAGCAACTGTTCTAATACATGCTTCAAAAATGTTTGTCAAACAAGCTGTTATTCATATATGTTTTACATACTCTTCCCTACCCTCACATATTTTCAAGACATTGAACATTCTTTATGTTTAAAGACATTAGCCTACTCACATTGTTGACACTGGCAGTCCTTAGAGTCATTGTATAAAATCGATGTTTTCAGATGAATGGAGATCACAGTCATACTTGTAATACAGATGACTGGCTGGGGTTGACATGTGAATCAAGATGCAAATATAAGGCCACAAATATACAATTACTGAAAATCCACGTTTTAAGGTGATTGAAGCTATAATGCTTTAAAATCATCAGTTCAAATTTATTTATATATAATTTGAAATGTTCTTTATGGTGTTTGTATTTAAACTTAATGTTTCATTACAAAAATTAAGATCTTACACACTGATGTGTTTCTATGTTATACAATAGAAAAGTCCTTCCATTTTTATTGTAAAAGAAAACGCTTGCATAGATTTTTTTTCTGATTTATTTATTTATTTATTTTTTAAATTTCAGAATATTATTAACTCATAGTACCATTGATAATTACACTTCTTTTGGCCTCTTTTAACTAGAATTTTATAACAGATTCTGAAGTGTTTTTTGTTTAATTACTGTTATTGAAATGCTCAACAATGGACTTAAGAGATTATTTTGTAAGCTAAACAATGTTTTAATGTACTCTATAGCTATTGAAACTGACATGTCAATGTTAACTCATATAGAATCTTAAACTTAAGCTACTGAAAAAAATCTGATGAAGTGTACATGTATTTTTCTAACAATATATTTAACAGAAACACTTATTTTTATTATTAAATTATTAAAGCTTCTTCTACTAACCGAAATCTTAAGAAAATGAATTAATCTTTTTAGGCCATATTTTCCTCTTTTATATTTTTTTCCCAATTAGCTCATTGCTGAAAGACTCTTGCGGGTCTCTGTTTCTTTTTCTGCTATATCTGACTATGTCAACTTTCAATGCTGGCTATACAACCAGCTCCCTGAATGGTTTAGGTGCACCACTATGTAGAGTATCCTGTTAGAATCTTGTTCTTCTTTTACGTCATTTATTACATAATAGGTATCTGCCTATTTACAGACTGCTTTCTCATTTGAGATGATATATTCTTTGAGAACCAAAACTAGTTTATTTTATTCACATGTATCAGCACTATAGCAATATAGCAATATAAAATCATTAGTTTGCTTATATGCATGCTCTTTTGCAAAGTTTCATTCAGTACTTGTATTTGAATTTAATGCTTCATTAACAACATTTAAAACTTACATAGTCATGTATGTCCAACCTTCAAGAAATGGTAACTCATATAACACAGCTGTAGACAATAACTGATTGTAAACAGAGATGACAATAATTTTCCTAATATAGAGGAATGTATTTCACATAAGGTTTCAAAAAATGTTTGCTAAAATGACCTAAAAATTGGGTAAACTCTAAGGTAAAAGGATTATTTCTATACCAGATAAGGAAAGAGGCTGTCTAGAAAACATGAAAAGAAGTATAAAATGAGAAATGCCACTTGATTTTCAAGAGTAAAGGACATTTTATGAAAGGGTATCTCTTAAGAATTAAATTTGTGCAATATAATTCTTTTGCAAAAGAATAATATAATAATGGGAATGCATATTGGAATATAATTACCAAAAGTAAAAAATAAAAACAATGGGGATGATTAAAAAGTTGCATGTAATCAGGATTCAGAGAAAAATATGGTCACCATGCCACTGGTGCTATCAAAGGGTGATGTCACAGAATTTGACAACTCCTGTCCCAAAGAACTTATCTTTCCTACATTAAATATAGCATACAAAATCCATTTACCATAGACTGGTGCCATATTATCACTGAGACATTTTTATCATTTTTATTTTATCTTCCCAAGTAGATTTGCCTACTGGGAATAATGTTTCTTATTAATTGTATGCACTCCAATCCAAACAATATTTAAAAGACAAATTTAAAGATAAAGAATTTACATTAAGTATAAGCAATCATAAATAAATAGGAGTTAGGGTAGAATTTAAAAACGAAGGTAATCGTTGATTTTTTCAGCTCAGGGTGGCGCTTGGGGGTCTATTCTCATTAACATCAGATGCCTTTGGGGTCCATAGATTGCCACCTATCATTAACTCTCAGTTTCTGAGAAGATCACATTCATTCAATATTGCTGCCACTTGATATACTTTTTCCATGGGTTTCAGAATTGAAACTGGAAGTCTTCAGCCAAGCCATTGAGCTATGATCTCATTCAAGCTCTTGGGAACTAGACCCAGGCAAAATTATGATTGTAGTGATTTATCTCTGGTTATGTTATATATTCATTGTTATTATGCATTTTTATCAATACCTCTAATGGTGTAGTGCATAGAAACTACACATTTAAGAAATTATCCCCCAGGGTTTAAATCCTGCCTCAGCGACTTATTGGTTTTATGATCTTGTTTAACTTATGTTAGACCACTAAAACTGAGTTTCCTCTTATATAAAGTGGTGATTGTAATACCTTCCTACAAACTGGGAAAATGCTGAGGTAAATGAAATAACCTACGTAAAGTACCTAACAACATGGCATGCATAGTGTAAGCCCTCAATGAATGAAAGTAGTATAATTTATTTCCCTAAAGGTCCTTACTAATAGAGGTATCTGCATTTAATTTGCAGCTCTCAAAGATGTGAAAATTTTCAAAACACTAAAAGAACATAATGTAAGAGAGAGAGAGATGCACAGTCAAAACTGAAGCCCATCACTTACTAGTTTTATCACATCAGGGGAGATTTTGAACCTCAGCTTCTTATTTGTAAATTGGGACTAACAAGATTATTATGCAGCCTAAGTCTATAAATGTGTGTTAATGTCTGACAAAAAAAAATGCTCAGTAAACATCAGCTTCTCTTCCAATTGTTGTCATGGGACTATTTCAGGTACCCTTACTGTCCTTCAAATCTCAAGTATATGTCAACTATATCTAGCATGATTGTTCTCATGGCCTCCCCTAGCACACAGAATTTTTGAAGGCGTGGTTTTTGCTGAGCACAGACACCTCCAGCATAATTCTAAACACAGCTCAACAGGTAGCACATACTAATTCATAAGAGATGGCAGAAAATTTATAACATCTACACCCTTCCTATAGAATAATCAGCACACTTAAATGAGGTCAGTGAACAGGTAGTTGAAGTAAGTAAGTGACTCTAAATGGTTTCACAAGTAAGAAGAAGAATGAAAACAGAGACTTGGCTTCAAGTGATGGGATAACAGGCAGTTGTTGGGACTATTCAAATTTAAGGGTGCGTGCATTTTCTAAAATGATGGCAGGGGCTCGACTCCAGAAAGTTTTTGTGGCCATTCAAGAATGGGTGGTGTTACCAGTACATCCAAACACTTAAATAAAGCTAGGAATTTTTAATTCTTAAATATTGGCAGCTAATTCAAATTTAATGCACTGTAGGACTAAGTAAAATAAGGCAGAAACTCACATCTTTGCAGCCATAAGCAGTTAAAGTCTGAAAAGCAGAGAGTCACTCGACTCTCTGAAACTGATTCTTACAGCTTTGGAAACTCAAAATAACAATAAAAAAAAAAAATCTTTGTTTAAGGACAAGTGAAAGTAAGGGAAATTTAGATCATCTCGATTATTTTTTACAAACGGTCAAAACAATTGGAGCAAGAAGAGGGAGGGTTGAAGGTTATCCACATTAAGATTTGTTTTGCCCATAGTGACCTTCCTGATTAAATAGAATTTGCAATTACTTATGCAAAAATGACGGGGTAGAGAGTGGGGAAATATATCATGTGAGAGGTATAGGTATTGAATCCACCTTCCTGTGAGAAGTATTAAAGCAGACAATGTAGGAGTGAATAGTTTAGCCCCTTGAAAGATATATCCTTTTAGATCAGCAAATTATATATATATTTTCACCTGCAACACTGATTCACAATATAGAGACTCGTGGCTCATCTGTCAGTACTTGGCTCTATTTTTCCCTTTGCAGCCTCACTGCAGGAGTTTCACAAGATGGAAAATTCACTTAGGCTACCTGCTCTAGATAAAAGTCTGGAATGGTGAACTCAAATCCCAAGAGCCTCTGGTACATACTTCAGTTCGACAGAGAAAAATTTTAATTGCACTTGAAAGAAAATGACCCTGGAAAATAGGTTAGCAAGGCAGCAGGAAATGTGTGCCTAGATATGTTTTGAATTTTGAATTCTAAGTACTCTTTACAGGGATAAAATGGTGTTTTATGCCTCCAGCTAAAAGACAAAAATAAAACAGAACCCCACCAACCTCTTACCAAACTATAAACCTCGCCCAAGAGGCTTGATCTGTAGAGTATGCATGAATTATGTGTACTTTAAAAAGATCATTTTGTACAAAACCAAAACTTACTCTTTTCAACAACTTAGGTGACAGGTTTTACTTCTCAAATGAAACTATCCATGAAAAAGAGGCAAAAACATTACCAATCCATATAATTTCTAGATATTAAATTTTATAATTATTATACTCATATTATCACTTCATTTTTTAGGTGGAAACAAAATTTTAAAGCATCTTTATTTTCTCATAGATTGTATGGTTTGCATGACAAAACATTGAATTAACAAGAATATTTGTAAGGAAATTATATGACTCTCTTAAGTATACACATTCCAAATATACACACAATGTGTCCTTGTGTCCTTGTATATAAAATATTAATTTTGAAATACACTACTGATAGCAGATAGGCAGATAATAGATAAATATAGATGGACATACATATGGAGGGAGGAGGGAAGGAAGGAAGAAATTTGTTTATTAAAATGCTTCTGTTTATAGAAAGTTCAGCTAAGAATGCTGTGCTGCTTTTAAACATTATTGATTATAAACGCTGTTGATAGTGAATTTATCTGTTCCTTGAACCGACAGCTAAAGCTTCATTTTTCAGGTAAGCATGGATGAGGTGAGACAAGATTGTGTGGGGGAGTTCCTATAGCATTAAATACACAGTTGATGCATCCATTCTGTATTTCTTTTCTGTCCATCTGAAACTAACCTTTAATTCATTTATTTTGTTTTCATGTCAAATTGATGTTTAATGAGTCATTGTAAATTTAAAAAGAAATTAAAGCCTCTTTTGTGACAGAAAAAATACTTATTCATTTACTTTGGTCTAAACAACACTAAACGTTCTTTGATAAAGAGGCATTTCCACAAATTGAAAGGGTGTAGGGAAATTTGCTTTTGAACACTTTTGCATAACACATCCAGACATGGGTAGCAGCAAATATAACTTTGTTAAATATATCTTTGATGATCCTATAAGCTTGGACAGTAAGTGCTCATTCCTTAGAGATTTATGATGTTTTTTAGAGAAATGAGCTTAAAAGTAATTATTAATATTGTAGGAAAGTAATTTTTGCAATCCCAGAAATAAAGTGATCTTAGTTGCTTTCTACCCACCACAATCCAAAATTTATGATGAATAAATCACCCTGCTGTGGTAAGCAATCTGAACTTCTTCCCCCACTAATCCTCTTACACTTGAACCACCTTAACCATCCACAGGAACACTATGCAGGGCTTGGAAAAAATAAGGGCTATAAAATGTGAAAAAAGAAAAACAATTCAAATAAACACTAGGTATGTACCCACATATATACATATAGAGATGCTTGTTTTGGTTCAAATCCAGCTTCTGTTTCCCCATCTAAGCCTTCATCTCATACCTGCTCACTGTACCCCCCGTATCAATGATCCTTCCCATACAGGGTTCACGGAGCATCTTAGATGAGTGAAAAAGACCTCAAAAACACGTTTTCCCTTAGGATGAGAAAGACAATGAAAACCTTAATCTTTGTGTGTGGTGAGAGATAGGGGTCCTGTTTCATTCTTCTGCATATGGCTACCCAATGTTCGCAGTACCACTTATTGAATAGGGCTTTCTTTCCCTGTCGTATGTTGTGTGCTTTGTCAGAGAAGTTGGTTGAAGGTATATGATTTTATTTCTGGGTCTTCTATTCTGTTCCAGCAATCCCACTGCTAGGTATCTACCCAAAGGAAATAAAATCATTTTATCAAAAAGACACCTGCACTTGAATGTTTATTGCAGCACAATTTACAATTGCAAAGATGTGGAATCAGCCTAAGTGCCCATCAATTGAGGAGTGGGTAAAGAAAATGTGGTGTGTGTATATATACACACACCCACACACATAAACACCATGGAGTACTACTCAGCCATAAAACGAAATGAAATAATGTCTTTTACATCAACTTGGATGGAACTGGAGAACATTATCCTAAGTAAGGTATCTCAGGAAGGGAAAACCAAACACTGTATGTTCTCACTGGTAAGTGGGAGCTAATAGATGGGTACACAAGGGCACAAAGCAACATAAAGGACATGAGAAATCAAGGAGGGGGGAGGGAAATGTGGGATGAAAAGTTACCTATTGGGTACGATTAACACTATTCTGATGACACGCACATTGAAAGCCCTGACTTAAGCATTAGGACAAGGTATCCATGTAACAAAAACACTTGAACCCCTTAATTAATATTTTGAAATAAAAAAAGAAACCGTTGTTTGAAATGCTTACAGATAAAGTGCTTATTTCTATACCTGTGTGAACTCATCTAAAACCCATACCTCAAATCCTATACCTTAACTAATCATGAAGAGAATTGTGATAGTACTTACTTTTATGAAATGCCAGCACTCACTAGATTTTATAAATACACAAAAATGCAGACATTGAAAATGAGTCTAATGTTCAAACAACAGATCCACATTGTGGTAACAACACAATCCAAGGAAAACATCCTTAAAAAAAAACAAAAAAACAAAACACTGATCTTTTCATTCACAGCAAGAAGATGTTTCCAGCTGATGTATTTGATTGAGCTAGCTGATAAGTTTTATTGCTCTCATGTAGACAATGAAACAAATGCCTAATGGGGAAAATTGCATGGAGTCTAACTTGGAAGCAAAGTTGGCCTCTGGCTAGTGAATGTGTCCAGCTGAGAAAACTAGTTTCAATCTTCTATAAGGCCTAAAATATAAAGCAGGAAAGAAAGACAAAAGACAAATATTTCATTAAGATAGATGAACTCCAAAAGAGCGGTGATGCAGAGAAAGTTAATAAGGGAAGTAGGGAACAAGTGGCGTTGCAGTTATTACCAGCATAAAGCAAATTGCTCAGGGTCCCATAAATCTTTTCAGGTTCAATCCCCCATGCTTAACTAGATGATCTGCCTGGATCTTTGCACATGTATCTTGCCCCGTTCCCTTCATTTATTTCCTCTTCAACTAGAAAGTACTTTCAATTCAATGTTAAGATTTTTGACTAAAATCATTCTGCTATCCAAACACTATTTGTATCAAAACATCACATGTACCCTATAAAGATATACAACTATTATGGGCCCATAATATTTAAAAGTAAAATTAAAAAAAAAAACCCACTATTACTAAAACGTCTTTTGAATGTTTTTTTAAAAATACAAAAACGAAAAGAAGAGCCTCTATTAGGACCTAAGAAAGATATTTAGAAATGCTTCAACTACAGTCCTACCCAACTTCACATTTTCTGTAGTACTAATATTTTTAAACAAAGTGAAAATGAATATATATTATCTACAACATTAAGTAAGAATACATCTATGACATTAAGAATGCGTGATTTTCCCCCTCGATGAAGTTTTATCTATCCCAGTATCCACCCGGTTCTTTTATGGGATTTTTGGTTTTTATTGCTGACATAGATAGTCCCTTTTTTAAGTTGTGAGGATACTTTTGTCAGGCCTCTAATTTTTTTTATCTTACCCTACTTTTATCTTTCTAATATAATAAAGATATGAGTCCTGTGATCTTATTACAAACAAAAAATTAAAAATATGCGTGCTATATGGATTTGCTGTAAGATAAGAAAGACAGTGCAGTTATTGAGTCACCTTGGGTACTAACTGTGCGATCTCCCTTAGTCATAATTTCTTCATCTCAAAAAAGATGGGAACAATTATCATGCTTTCTTCATAGGTTTTTACAAAAATTAAAGTGTCTATTGTGAATAAGGAATATTGTATCCAGCCCATAGTAAACATTCAGTAAAGTTCCTTTATTATTTCCATGATTACTCATAAGTCATGCAAAGTTTCTGATATTGCTCTACTACTTTCATGACTTAGACTTGCTTTTTTTTAAAAAAAATCCTATCATTGATTATTATTAAATAATTAGCACTTTCTTTAAGTAAAATCCACTACCACCTGCAGCTTTTGCAAGCTTCTGTATCTTCTCCCTTTCAGAATCTATCTTCTTTAAAAAATTGTCCTCATTCTCTCTCCATTTTTCCACCTCGACTTTTTGTTCACTTGCCTGTCTGCCATCTGGATTCCACAACTCTGCTGAAATTTCTCTTACAAGAGTCCTTTCACCAAATGCAGTTCATTTTCCAGCCTTTCTTTTACTTAGTATTTTGACGGGATTTGACAAGTTGACCTTCTCTCCTTTTGTTGATCTCTCTGATAATACTCTCTCATCATTTCACTCCCTAACCCCTGCATTCCTCTGTCCATCTCTAAATACACGACCCTGTAATCTTGCCTCTGTGCATAATCCTTGAGTATTGGTGTTGATTCCCCTATGTTGGTGTTTCTCACCTTTGCTGTCTCCTCTTCTCTGCTACAACCTCTTCCAGTCAAGGGTTCAAATATCATTTGATACCAGTTACCACTGATGGTCCTCAAATCTCTGCCTCCAGACAGTGAAACATACTTTACCATACTGGACCTCTCGACATGGATATATGCCAGGTACCTCAATCTCAACATGCCCTAACTCAGACCCATGATTTCTAACCTCCATTCCTAAAATCAACCCTCTGCAATATGTTCCCTAGCTCAGTAAAGGAAAGTAATATCTGCCCAACTGCCCAAGCCACGCCTGAAGGATATCTTTGAATCACACTTCTCACTCTAACCTAACATACAATTAGGTACCAAATGTGGTTTACTTTAAATATCTCTCAAGTTTGTCCTTTTCTCTTTACTGCATTGCCATTATCTTAGTGCAGGTGATATTATTTCTTGCATCCTTGCTACTGCTATTTCCCATCTTACCTCTCTATATACTGGGAGAGATCTTGCTCAGGTATGCAAGATGGGGAAAAAGCTACGGATGGTTAAAGGTCAAATTATTATGAAAGAGGTTAGAATTCCATTTCACCATTGTAGTTGTATGATCTTGAGCAAATCACTTATTTCTGTTTGTCTCAATTCTTTCAACTGTAAAATGAAGGCAAATAATATGTTGGGAGAAATAAATGAGATATTGCATGTGAAGTACTTATCACACAATAACTATTTACTCTAACATTCAAAAATTGTTCCTTATTATGGTTATTTTAGCATTTCATTATGTCAACTTTTTACATTAAAAACATTGATGTGCTTCCACTACAACTTAGAATAGTGTCTACATTTTTTTAGTTTATAATTGGCCTCTTCATAACTTGGGCCTTGAATACTGTATTTATTTTGGTTTGTCTATGCAGTAGCCATGTTCAATTTTTTAACTCCTCTTAAGTGCCATTCTCATTCTCCTGACTTCTTTGCACATTCTGTTGCATTTTCCTGAATCATCTTCCCCCTAATTTTGCCAGTTATGTTCTACTGAACCTAGAACTTCTAGATCTTACCTTAAACATATTAATGATAGATAACATTTGCTGTATGCTTATTTTGTGCAAGACATTGAGTAAAGATTTACACAAATAATTTTATTTTTAAATTCTTCAAAACAACCTCTTGAGGTAAAAAGAATTTCCTGAGGTCTAACATAGTGACAAATAGATACCCTGGTTATAAAACTTCTTGGCACTTTACACTTATCAGAAATAGAAAGATGCAAAGGCTCAGTTATTTTTCTTTCCAGTTCTACCGCAAAGTCCATGAGGACAGGGATTCTAAATATACACTTGTGCATTTATGCTTGAGTTCCCAATTAGACGCTGTTGTGGCACATAACAATTGCTCAATAAACATTTGTTGAGTGATGAATACATAAGTGAATGTATTACTATGTCCCAGGCACTGTGTTGAGTTTGCATTCTTTAGCTACTATAGTTAAATAGTAAAATCTCTGTTTTACAGATGAGAAAACTGAGGTTTAGAGAGGTCATTTAGTGTCCAATGCTAATAGTAATTGTCAGAGCTTGTACTCACTTTCAAAATTGTCAGACCCAAAACTGCATGTAGCAATTTTATTTTTATTATTTAAATATCTGCACAACTAATTCTTGTAATTGGATCATTTAGACTTAAGTAGGTAAAAGTGCTTTCCAAAAAGGGTCAGTAGCTGTGATTGACCTATAACAATCTATTCACAGGTCATCAGCCAACCCTATTCAGTACACAGCTGCTCAATGACTATGAACTGGGTTGTTAAAGTAACTAGATTATAGATCAAATCAAGACTGCAGGGACTATATTCTAACAAACCAAGTTAAATAAAAACAGATTTCTAGTGTTAACCATTTTTATTTAATTTATAATAATTACTGGTATTTAATCTAGTTTTTATGCCTGTCATACTCCATTAGAATTGAAGGTAACAAAAACAGAAGCCTTTTTAAGGGTCTCATTTATAAAGTAAATATTGCATAGATCCATAACCAGGAGTTGTTATTTTGGAGAATAATGATTAAAAAATTAAGCTAGTCTACATTATTTCTGCTCAATTTCTTGGAGGTGCTCTCATTACTTCTCTTGGGGATCTATTTCTATCATCTTTAAAACTATTTCAAAGTCAAGATTAAGGAGAAGGGAAGAGAGAAGTAGAACAGAAAAGGAAATATTGTTGCAGTATAGACTTAAAACTTTAGTTTGCTAAAAAAATCCATGATCTGTATTTCTGACACCCAGGAAAACTCCAAAGTAAAATTTATGTATTGCTGCATATAAATTACCAATTACAATCACCTAGATTGGAACTTCTTTTAAATCACCAAATGACCAGAAGATATTATTTCTTATAATTTTTTTCTACAAAATTTAATTGCCTTGAAAGGTAGAATTAAAGTGCTAAGAAATATTTTATTTAAGTGTCATATATTGCTTTTTAACAATCTATAATATTTTCTAGAAGAACATTTTATCTCCTTAATTAGAGATACATAATTATGGATACATTATGTGTTATTATTTCTAATGGAAAATGAAAGGATAAACCAGCTACAAGACTCGAAGCACACAAGCACAATCTTTGTACTATATAACTAGCAGAAATTTTTTTATAGTTGCAACATTTTACAAGTATTATGATTCAAAACTTTTCTTATACCCAAATCTGCTAGTGAAGCTCACTATTGGGCTTCTACATGGCTCACTGAAAGACACAGTTCTGTTATTATTACAGGATGCCTCCAACTCTAAGAGTCACTTGTATTAAATCAACTCATCACATTATTTATGTTTTCAGGTTTCCTAATTCACTTTTTGTTATTGATTTTTGGATTTTGCTTTTGACCTGCAAGACTCTGCATGGCCAATGTCCATTTAAAATAACTATTCAAAATTCCCTGGTTGGTCTTCATGAGCAGAGCCGACTTTGAGAGCTGCTCCTAAGTCTCGTGTCGTTGTGATTACCCCTCAGGCTTTTCTATCTATTGCTTCTTCTTACCTTCAAAATTAATAGATTGGGAAGATTAGGTCAATTGGCATTTCTGAAGCAAGTCAGAATTAATTTTCTTTGGCTTGTCTTGTTGAATTTCACACTCCCTGAACATTTCTCACTGATAAGCAGATTATGATGCTGGCTCATGTTCAGGGAGAGCAACTCCAAATGTGTTTACCGAGTTGTATTGTTACCTTTTAGCACCATGAACCGCAATAGGCATTATCGTTTATAAAGTTAAAGCTCTTCATTTTAAATCTGTGTCAAGAGGCTAATATAACTGTGATTTTAATTACTAAAAATCAATCTCAAATAAATGTGAAATTTAACAGTGAGAGATGAGTAGGAACCCAGGGACAATCAGCTTGGCCTTTACCTTAGGTGCTGTCCTCTATGAAAGACATTAACATAATGCTGCTTTTCTAGATCAGTGGCTTTCAAACTACAGTGTATGAAAAGCTTAAGTCAAAAGAGGAGTTCCTGGGGATTTATTATTGAAATTTAAGCCACGGTAAATCCAACTTGCAAATGGTGCAAATAATTTTTTTCAACTTCCTACTTAAAGCAGCTGCATAGGGAGAATAATCATAAGAAGCCATTGGTTTCGGTGTTTAGGAAATCGCTGGTGTCATTAGGCAGAGTAATTTTATAAGTTGTAGAGGAAATTCCTATCACAAGAGGTTTGGAGAGAAAGGAAAGAGGAATGGGTAGAAGCAGCACGTAGATCATTTTCAAAACATGTTTGTGAAATGAATATCAAGACAACTAAAAAGCATAGAAAGTTAACATGTTTTTAACTTGCCAAGATGGCATGGCATTTGAATCTTTGTAGGTAACATAACAGAGGCAGTATAATGTGAACATTCTCTACAAATATCCTAAATATGGTAAGAATTATAGAGGGTGTCAGCTCTATGAGTGGGTGTGAAATCAAGCAATGCGGGTTAATCTTGGAAAGAAGGAAAGACAATGTAATCAAGCTGTTTCTTTTAAAGTCAGAAAAGAGACATAGAAGAGACTGAAAATGCAGGACATATAAAAAAATACAAAATGGGTTCCGTAACCATTCTTCTGAAGACACAAACAATATCTATCTTCAATGATCAACTCTCTGCCTTCTAACACCTGTGTGGCCTCTCTGCAGCACTTTATCAGCCAATCTCCCCCCTGGCCCTTCTAGAAACACTTTCTTCCCTGAGTTTTCAGGGCACCGCTGTCCCTGTTTTCCCCTCACCTTATTGAGGACTTCTCTGTGTACTTCGGCAGTTCCTCTCTTCCTGCATTGAGTGTGGGCATGTTTCAGGGCTCTCTCCTTGTACCTCTTCTCTCACTTGCTACAAACACTGATGTCATAGTTTCAGGCATTAAAACAACACAATGATGAGCCTCAAATATATCTCTCCAGATACAATTCCTTACTTTTCAGGACTCATAAATGAAAAATACGTCCATGATATTTCTATTTAGATAACAAAGAGGCCTTTTAAACTCCTCCTGACTAAAATAGGACTCCTAGTTTTTCTTAAATCTATTCGAGACCCAGGATTCCCTATTCCCTGTCATTCAGGTGAAAAACCAAGGAGTCAAATCGTCTCTTTCCTTCACACACCAACATTGAATCCATCAACAAGTCATATCAGCTCTACCACATGTGTGTGACATATCCCAAATCTCATCATTCTTTGCTACCTTTTTAGCTATCCCTAGTCGAAACTATTATTATCTCTATTCTTGTTTCACTCTTTCCTCTCTAAGGTAAGTTCCACACACAGTAATCTGATGATCTTTTAAAAATCACAGGTCAGATCTAGCTATCCCTCTACTAAAACGTTTAGTCACTTTTCTTTCCACTCAGAATGCAACTTAAATCCTTACTGATTAGAACTTAGAAGAACTGATCTCTGCTGACTCCTCAGCTCATCAGCACCCCTCAATACGCCGACAGTAAATTTTCACCTCCCAGACTAAGAAACTGTTGGTTCAAGGAAATCCAGTAAAGTGTTCACTAATTTTTTTCTGGAAAAGTTAGGAGATAAATAAAATTTATTTGGGGGCACCCTCTTCCTTTAGGTCCCTCTGTCCTGGTCCCTAAGTGCTTTTATTATGCTGTAAATTCTTCACTACTATCCCCTAACTTTCATGCAATGTTGGAAGGCATCATTGCAGAAAGGAGCTAAATTCTAAAATTATCATTTTTTCAATCTCCTGAAAAAAGAAAATGAACAAGAATGCTCCTGTTTTCTCGGTGCAGCTTTCTTAGCTGGGTGTCGGGAGAAATAAATTAGATTCACTTATCTATAGATTTGAACAATTGCTACAACGACTGTTACTACTACTATAGCCATTAGCAATAATAAAATAATAACATTAATAATAATTACTCATAATTTATGCCTAGCCCTTCAAGTACGTTTGAGCCTCACTGAAAAACACTACAGAAACTAAGGATCAGAGAGGCTAAAATTGTACCCCAAACCAGAAAGCAAGCAAGTGGCAGGAATCAAAATTATTTCTACCAACTGCAACTCTGGAATTCAAACCATTAAGAAAAAATACAAAATTAAGCATGCAGGGTGGAATTTTGGGCAATGGAGGTAAATATATTTTTGAAAAAGTCCCTTACAAGTTCTGACATCCACAGCCTGTTTCCTGCTTTTTCTTATGAATCTATCCATACTCCAAATATTTCAGTTGTTATTTTTACTATGTATCTCTTGGGTCTTTGGGATATGGTTAAAGAGGAGCTCTTCAGAGAAACCTGGTAAAAGCAATCACTTTAATTACAATACTTTTTGCATTTTACACCTTATTATTTTTCAAAACTCAAAAACTTAAAAACAAAAACATGAATGAAGTTTGAGGTAAAGGAGAAATGGTGTTTAAGTACTGCATCTAATTACACTTTTATAATGAAAGATCATTGCTATATTTTAAAATAACAATTTGTTTAAGAAAATATACAAAAAATAACAACACTGTTTAAGAGGTTAGAAAATAAGATTTAAGATAAAGATTTGCAATATCTTTTCATATATATTTGCTAATTATTCTATTCATTCTCTTCTTACTTAAATGCATAGTGTTTATGAGAAAACTAGGGCCCTAATACTGCATTTGCTTCTTTTAAAAACATCTAATAACTTATGTAACTAAATTTTCTGCATGTCATGCCCAGCAAAGAAAGAGAACAGTGTCTCTTTCCTTAATCATTACTTGACAACCACTTGATTAGTGAAAATGTATAACAAAACTTTCTTCAGATTGTTGGTGTCTGGAGCATCCTATGAAGTGACACAGGGAATAACACTGGTAATTAAAGTCACACAAATTCATTAACAGCAAAAATTGCGAAGATGAAGGTTATAATGGAAAAAGGGGTTAAGGTCATTTTAATGCCGTAGATTCTGTGCTAAAATTCTGAACCATGTTTGCGTTTTGAACATGTGATAGTCTTTTTTGATCCTCATTGAGATCTCTGTGTATTTGCAGAGGTACAGGATTTAAAAACTGAGGTGTAGGTAGGGTAAGGGGTGTTGATAAATTGTAAATGAAAATTCTACCTTGCAAAATGCACCTCTCTTGTGTTATCTGAGAAAGTAATTTCACGATCTTAGAGACTAAAACCATGAATTCTATAAATAGAGCAGTTTTTTACTATTTTCCATTCATTTCAAGTGACCTTTTCTGACCTGTCAAAAAATCATTCAAACCTAATCTTGATGCATCCCTTTTCTGTTGACTGCAATAACTTCTTCCACAGAATTATTGTACTACATAGTCCAGACTTTACTTACGGCACTTGTCATATACTACCTTCTATGATAATTACTTGTCCACTCAGCTCACGTACCTCCTATACCTAGCAATGTCCTTGAGAACAGTGATTGACTGTCACACTAATTTTTGATCCACTGGAGAGCCTGATAATTGAAACATATTTTTTTTTCCATTAAAATAAAGGAAAAAAAACTACCACCAACATCAAGAATATTGTTATATTCTCATGTTGCATTTTCTTAAATGATATTTCTGCAATATGTATTTTTACTCTCATTGCTTAATTTTGGGTATTCCCTCATTTTATTTGTTTAGTGGGGAATAGTACAAAATCATCAATGATTGGATATGAGGAATATAAAATAACAACTTATTTTTCTTTCCACAAAATTTAATAAAATATATTAATATTGAGCTAGTGTTGTAAGAAGTAGCTACTTATAATAAATCTTAAAATGTAGGGCTGTGAGTTACTTTGTGTAGTATACATAATAGATTTCTTAAGAAGAACTTGATGGCATTTTGAAAATTCCTCTTTAATCCTATATTTTACTTTGAGAATCCAGTGCATTTCTACTATATGGTTAAAAATGTATGGCCCAGAAAGAAGTAAATTCGTTAAGCTAACAAGAAATGTTTATTAAATGCATTAGGCTTCATAATTAATTATGAGGCTTTTGACACACAAATTGAAATGGTATTTTTTCCAAATTATTTTCTGGGATTTCAAATAGTTGAATGTGTGAAAGACTTCAAAGTAGAAACCATTAGCTAACATGGCAGGAGGAAATAAGCGAATTATATGGGATGGTTAAAATTAGAACTAGGAATTGAGATGAGTATAGATTAAAAAATAATATCTTGGGTGTGGAGGGAAGATGAGAGGTCATGACTCAGGATTATAGACCCCTTGTAAAAATATATTAATATTTAAACATGTAGCATATAGTATAAGTGATCACAACATATGTATTAATATTAAATATACATTACAACAATGTGGTTCATCATAGGCCAGAAAATCTTTACATGTGGAGTTAACACAATCTTGAGTTATAAACCAAAACCAATCATTTGATATGTTTAATTTGCTCAAGTTGGTTCAATCTATGATTATTAAGGATTTCAAAGACATTATACCGGGACTATATATTCCAAATCTCCTGGGGAAAAAAAAAAACTCTGTTATTCAGTATCAGGGAGACACTCTACCCCTGATATTCTTCAATTAGTTGGAAACATTTTTAATAACATTTAAGATTTTTCAAAAGCCAAAAACTTGTTCTGGTATAAAGAAAGATATAAATAAAATACCAATAAACATGAAACAATCTGCTGTTGGAAAGAGTTATCCATCTCATTCTCTGTTGAATCCTAAGAATATATACTCATAATAACAATATGGATCTTCATGGATAAAGACAATCTGGAGATAATTTATGTCGACTCACCTTTGAGTATGTTAAGCGATTCTAAACTTGAAAACTCATGAATTGATTATTTTATGTAATAGAAAAGCACAATCTTATTTCAGGAAACAAAAATTCATGTAGGATTAGGAAATATCCACCGCAATATAATGCATACTACATTAAAAGACTGCTTCTTAATCATCTGGAAATCTTGTTGAAATGCAGATTCTGATTCGGTAGGATTCTGCATTTCTAACAAGCTCCCAGGTGACGCAGATGTTTCTGGTTCATGGACAGAAGGCATTCTGAGTAGCAAGACCTCAAACGGAATTAGTTAATGTTTAATGATCTGCCACAAGAGGACAAGATTAGGATGAATGAAGGAAAGAGGAAAGAGAAAGTCATTTTCAACTGGTGAAAGATCAACTGGATAATAACTCTTAATTAATGTGCAATTAGTTAGATATACTAATGTTTATTTTTTAACATTGTTTTGCTACACCCCCAAAATAAATATATACATAAGCTGCTCATTAAGCTTCAGACATGGAAAATTCATGGGCTTTATAAGGTTCCGCTGTTAAAGTCTGCACAAAAGACAGTATTTTAAAACAAACATTGAAATATTAAGATCATTTCAATGAGTCTTAAAAGAGGAAACCATCCATAATTTTAACAGCAATTTAGAAGTATTTTTGTTTGTTGGTTTGTTTGTTTGTTTCAATTTCTGTGGACCCAGACACTTTCAACGTATTTCCTCTAAACTTTTCAATACAAATGCAGCAAGCATCTGTCTTTCTCTGTACTGTGTTTTATATCTAACATATCCCCCACAGGTATCAAAGCTGAACACGATGGTCATGCTGTTCCACGAAGCCCTGAAAGACAAACAAAAGAACAAGCACACCCCAACGACTTCAAACTTGGAGCCCAGGGAGCTCTCCAGGTTGCGGGATGCCTCTCTGATCCTCCCAGTAAATATAAAAGCTTCTTTCTTCAGTAACTGAAAACAATCATAACTGTCTTTCCTCGTGTCTTGTTGAACCTCTGGGGATAGAGGATAGGCAGAGTATAGAAATGTGCACCAAAGTGTCCACAAATGGATTTGATTTACACAGTATGGCTTGCTGTAACCTGTGAGTATTAGATAATGGATTTCCTTAGATAACAGTTTCTATTTCCAGCAGAAGACCTTCCAACATCTTTAAATGGCATAGCTATAAAATTCTGTTTTTCTAAAGTACAACTGAACAAATAACGCTCTTATTGAACTGCATTCTAGATTTTATACAACTTTATATGTAAATATGTGTTATCAAAAACATTATCATATATATGCCTATTGATTATAATGAAATTTAGAAATCACATATATTTTCATTTTTTGATATAGATGAAGAGAAAATGCAACCATATCCACAATACAGATATTTTATTTTTAATAGTTTTATTCAGATATAACTCACATAACATACAATTCACCCATTAAAAGTGTACAATCCAATGACTTTAGTATATTCACAGCTACGTGCAACCATCATTGTAGTCAGTTTTAGAACATTATTATCCCCCATCAGATAATACAGAGATTAAAGCCTATGTTCTTCTGATAAGAGAGTGAATTTTAAGAGTAAAATCAAATTGTAAAAATTTCATAAGAGATGTATAGCAATAACACTAACAAGACAGTTTATATGTTATGATTTGCTGATAAAGTTGAATTTTAAGCAGAAATGGGAAAAACTGTGTTTTATGTTTATCATACCAATATCTATGCATCTCTGTGGGATCTTTGACTTTACTGAGATGATAAGTCACTCACTTCACTGTGTCAGCAACATTATCCTAATATTATAGCTATTAATATACTAATATATAATTTATATAGAAAATATGATACTATTTTCTGTAATAAATACTCAGCCCTCTCAATTCTTATCTAAATTTTGTCTAAATATTTACTGAACCTGAAAATATGAAACAAATAAAGGGTTTTTTTAAATAGATTCGGGGACTTTCATTTTGATAATGCTTTTATTTATGAAATCATAGGAAAAATCTTAATTAAAAGTATTTTTAATTGCAAGGGAAGTGTAATTCCTCATGTAATCATGCATAGTAGTACTAATTCTATTTGACTAACATACACTGCTTGCCAATTTCAATGTTATTTATCTATAAAGAAATATTTTGAATGAAATATTTGGAATCACACTTGAAAAGAGAAAAAAAATTACTAGTGGTTTTCCCTAGAAATCTTTGACATTACTTGTGAATAAGAGTCAGACATATTGTGATGATGGACACACCAAAAGCCCTGACTTGAGAATTATATGAGAAATCCACGTAAAAAAAAAAAAAAACAAAACAAAACACTTGTACCCCCTTAACTAATATTTTGAAATTAAAAAAAAATTAAAGAAAAGAGTTGGGAAGTAGGCTTTATTTTTTCACTTTTATAATATCTGTATCTATAACTGCATGAAAATAATTCCATCTTTAAAAAACAAAGATGAAAAGTCTTAATTCAAAATGTATACATTACTTTTTAAGATTTTAGATGTTATTACTCATTCATTAAGCATTATTTATTGTCAATCTTATATATCAATCACTCTAGTGATGTCCATCAAACATGGACACAGGTGATTAATAACCAGCTGAAATGTGGCTAGTGTGACTAAGGAAATATTTGTCTTATATTATTTAGTTTTAATTAATTTAAATTTACATTGGTACATGTGGTTACTGTCTACTTTGGACAACATAACAGGTATAGGCAACAGGGATACAGCTGAATTGTGAAGACAGAAACCTTCCTAATTAAGCTTATTTCTAATTAGTCATAAAATTATATTCAATTAAAAAAATAAAGGTACAACATAAAGTCAGGTAGTGATAAATGTTATGAAAAGAAATAGGAATAGAAAGATATAAATTATAAAGGATAAACAGCATTGAAGGGGCAGTACTGAAAAAAGACCTGAACAGAGTAAGGGTGAAAGCCATGTGACAATGTGGAAAATATCATTCTAGGTAAAGATATGGAACTTAGCAAGAGAAAAAGAAGCTAGTAGGCTAATGATTCAAGGAAAAAGTAACTTGTCTTCAAAAAAAAAAAAAATGATGTGTTAATTTACTTATATAAATACAATAGTAGATGTAGTTTTTTAAACAAAATGAAAAATGTTCTTAAAGTAAAATTATTAAAAGTAATACAAATTTTGATATTCTCACAAAGGTATATGAAAAGTTGATGCCCTTGTTGATATTAAAATTGATCAATTGACAGATTACTTGCAAATCTCATTTTATAAGGCTTACAATATTCAAACAGTTTTGGGGAGGTCCTCATAGAATGTTAAATATGCAAGAACTCTTGGAAATTCCACTCTAAATTTCTGATCATGCATATAAAGACACTGAGGCTTAAAGCTATTACCTGATTCGTATCACTAGCCCCTTAAAACTGACTCCCTCTTACTATATACTATGGTGCTATGCCTCATATCTAATGCATCAAAATATTATAGTAGAAAATAATATAGGTAAAGACACTAATTGTGAACAGAATATTAATGTTTGTTAAGTTAATGAATGTATGAACTGTAGGGCTAATTTTTATTTTCTAAAATCTGAAACTACTGGACTTCTTTATGGTAAGTCCACCTAGACTTTGATATCTTAACTTACAAGGAAATGTTTTATTTTGTTTTGTTCATAATTTATTCAATATAGAGAGGAAACTGAGCATTTAATGGATCATTTGAGAAAGGTAAACTAGTAAATTGAATAATGTGCTTTCCAAGATAGAACTCTGGATTTCTACTTTGAAAATGCTGGGTGATCAGAGTCCAATAAAAAGCTGATAATATAAATTAGTAATTAAATTGTAGAATGGAGAAATGCTCAAATATGATAATAATATGGTTTTGTCAACAAAGATTTTTCTTAATATGCATAGGTTTAGTATTTATAACTCAATCTTTTCTGTAATCTTAAATGATATATTTTCGAAATATAGCACAGACCTTTTTTTATCTACCTTCCAGATATAATACACACTGCCTTTTTAGTGTCCTATGTTCCTTAAGTTCTTGATCCTTCCTAGTAATATTTAAAAATGTCAAATGAAAGCTAATCTTTCATTTGACCTTCTTATAGATAAGCAGACAATGGGAAAAAAGTCAAATTGGTAATTTCTATTTTCCATCTTGCTGAAAAACACTAACAAATAGCTACATGAGACGTTCCTAAGGTCTTGGCCTCCATTCTACTCATATGTGACTGAATTTCTTAAGACTGAATTTCTCAAAACAATGAAACACATTTCTGATGCTTAGATATCTGCTACTACTTTGACGATTGCCTTGAAAATACTCCCGTTTTTAAAGAAAAAAATTCATTCTCTGAGCTTTTAAACTTTAGGCTAAATCCTAATTCCAAAAGTAATACAAATATATTCTTACCACATTACTTTATAACTACTTCATCTGTTTAATACATTTCCCTGTCTAGAATATAAATTACTTGAAGAAGGTACATTCCTTAAAAATATAAATTTCTGAAAAATAGAGAGGACCTCTTGTTCATTTTTTTGGCCCCAGATTCTAGACTATAATCTGCTATCAAAAAATACTTGATAAGTATTTGGATAAATTTGAAGAATTTATCTCTATAAACCACTCCTTCATTTATGTCCCTGTCCTGCTCACCACCTTGAATTCCTTCCTACTGGCTATAACTATTTCAACACTTTTAAAGGAAAATAATATATAATCTCACGGCAAGTTAAAAACACATCCCCATTGCAGGTTGAAAACAGTGGAGACAACCGAAATACCTGGAAAGTTATTATGGCTCACTGCAATTTAACACCAGCTTGCCATTTCTGGTGTTTCTCGAACTACTCTCTTGCACAGATCTCTGTAGGTCAAACCATTAGCAGCCTCACCAGGACTTGCCTCATATTGTTGTGCCCACTATTCTCTCTCTCTACCTACCCTGTCTCAGACCCCTCCCAAGAGCATTTTCCCTCTCTTCTCCTTTGCTAAACTCTGCTAATCCTTTTTCGAGAAACTGTATGAAAGAAAGAAATTGAACTAAGTCAGAAATGAGGGGTTCTTGCTGGAATTGAACCACGTGCTATCAAACCCAGACAAGTCACTTTACTACTATGATTTCTTACCAGTAGAAATTGGGGCAAATCAATATTTAATTAGCTTGATTTAGCCATTCAGCAATGTATACAAATTTCAAAACAACATGCTGTACATAATAAATATATATAATTTTAATTAGCCAATTAAAATATACATTTTTAAAAATTGGGACAAATCACAACATAACTAAAAGAATTACTGGGAGAGTTAAAAAGAGATTAATACAGTTCCTAGTACATATTAAGAATATAATACATATTCTTCTTCCACTATGCATTCCATCCTTTGAATTTAATTTTGCCAATGTTAAGATGCAAGAAAAATATCTGCCTTTGAAAACCTATTACATTTTGTGAATAATTGAGTGAAAAAGTATATAATGAAAAAAACCTAAAAATCCAAACAAATATAAATTATTATTGACTAGAATGTTATTTGAGACACTTCTTTCAAGATTCAATCTCTTCTTGAAGATTTCTCTGACCATCCCAGTCAGAAATAATAGTTTCCATTTCTATACTTGGCTGCATATATACTACCTTATATTACAAGTATAAAACCCATGAGTTTATAAGTGCTTTTATCACATGTTTTTAAGATCTTTGGATTTTAAATGACAAGAACATACTCATTCTGACTTAAAAATGAATTCAAAACTAGAGGAGTGGTGTTAGAAATGTATTAAAAGGGCCCTGGGCTATCTTATCAAATGGAAGGAAGGCTAAATATCTGGGCATTGGTGGCTAAACTCAGAAAACTAGATTTCATGGTGAGTGGAGCAGATTTCTCAAGAGATGTGGATAAAGTAATACAGATAATCTATAAGAGAGATAGTTATTTCTTTACCTTTATGTGCAAAACTGAACCTTTTAAAATCAATTCAAATACTTGGTCCATGGAGTCATTGCCAAGAATGCACATAACTTCCCTGCGTGTAAGGAAGTTCATGGGATATGCTACTTTCTTTCAACAAATAGCAGAAAAGGAAACTCTTTTCACAGGAACTTTCTGACCAATTCTGATGGAGAGCACCTCAGTTCTGTTGCTCCTTTCTCTATCCCTCAACATCTAATTGCTTTTGTAAAAACTAGAAAGATAAACTGGAAATATGTAGTTGAAACCCTAATTATAGCAAAACATATCATTACTATGCCCATATGTACCCGACTAAAGTCACATTTGTTTGTAACCAAATATATATCCAGTGACATGCTAGATCTTGCCTATTCCCAGAGTAAATTTCTTTACCCTAGTGAAGTAGTCTGTCAACTCAAGTAAATCCCACACCAAAAAGGGTGGTGTCATAAGATGTTCCTTTTCCTTGAAGGTTTAGTTCTTGGTCACCTATATATGAGGATTTGTGCTATGTGCTACAGGAGATTAAAACACATGCACACACACACAGGAAGAAAATTTCCTTCGTAAATTCATCTCTTCCAGTCACGCAGTATTTTTTGCAAAGTCTTTTATCTATTTTTCTTCCAGCCAGGTTTCATTATATTGAACACCAAAAAATAAGTTCAGGAAAGTAGGCACGATATATCAAATCTGGTCTAGACTTAAGAAATGAACATGAATCCCATTTAGATTACCTATCTGTTAAACTCTAAAATGTGAGATTTTTAAAAGAAATAAATCATATAAATAAATAACCTCTTATGCATAACCTATGTTACTGTATATTACCCCTAATATATATTCTTAATCACTTCCATCAAAGGAAAGAAGGGATCTTTAATTACAAGTAATAATTTAAAATAAACCTTACAGTTATGAGTTTATGGAAGCTACAAAGAAAGGTTTTTTTTAATTTTTCTATTTGAAAGTCTCCTGAAATCCCCATGGAAACGACCTTTTACTAATTCTGTCCATATTTCTATGGAAGTGAAACCAGTTTTAAATATTTCTGTTAAATCGGATTTTATTACACAAACAGGGCTAACATTTAACTTCAGTGTCACTAATATTTAAGTTACACATACACACATTAAAACAAGAAACAATGAAACTTTCAAATTTTATACATATAGATTACTTGGGATTTTTCTACTATGTGAATCAAGATGAATATTTTTTTACAGGTGATTGGGAAGAAGACTGTGAAAGCAAAAACAATTTTTAAAGTTAAATTAAGAAGAAAACTTCTTTTTGAAAGTTTTATCAATATTACTTAGCAAACAGTTATTGTTGTTTACTTTGTGCCAGGCACAATTCTAAGCTCTTTCAGATATTTACTTGTTGAGCATTGCATTCATATGAGCACTATAGAAATTATAATACATTTAATTTTTTTCTGTCTTACAAATGCTGAGTTACTACAAAAATCATTTTCTCCAAAACAAAACATAGGGGACAAAAATTCAATCATGACAACAAGAAATTAAATTAAGCTTTGTGACTCCTCTTTCGTCTCTATCATCTTTTCGTACTTGATTTTTCATAGGTATGATGATTCTTCAAAGAACTATTCTGTTGTTGGCTATTTCTGGTCATCTCTTCATATTATCTGTTTAATATTTGTTCAGACAATAAAATTATTTAAATATTTGTTCGAACTTTATAGTCTGGGAATTAAATTTATTACTGAAAAACCCGGGAATGGCATTTTAAGATTAAAAACAAATAAAATGTGGATTATGTGCTATTTCGCAATATAAATATCTTTGCTTCTCACCCACAATAATATTCACATTTATTATTTTATTAGGTTTATTATCATTTAAAATGTATAATTTGGGGTTTCTAATGATCTCTATAAATAATTGTAAGGAAACAGTGAGTATTTGTTTCTACTCATTTAATTTACTGTGGGAGGACTGAAAAGTTTTATGGTTCCTTAACTTTTCTGACATAAGGTGCACAGTTGGAACCACTCAACGGTTACAGCAGATGCTGAAATATAGAAACAAAGGAAAACAAAAGGAAAATGTTTCAAACAAATAACAAAGAGACAACATTAATATGAAGTCAGGAATGTTTACAACAATGGCTGTATTATGTGTGAAGGGAGAATTGCTGGCTCCATTGAGAATGGAAACCTGATCAGTGGTGTCAACTGAGAACTCACCATGAGACACACATCCAAACCACCGAAAAAAAGGCTATGTAAATACAGTCGATATAGGCTGTGTAATTAATAATATCTTGATTATTTTTTGTTTTCATACATTTGGAGATCCTTGAAAGTAACTAATTAATCTACTTCTTAAATAGGTAAAAAAAAAAAAAAAAAAAATGGAGACACCAGTTCTAGTACAACAATGATAATTTGTTATCTGATTTTACCAGAACTTTTTGAGCAAAGTAAGGCTCTGTGCCAACTGGTAATGCTGTGACAGAAAATGATTCATGTTCATGGGGACATAGGGAGGCGTTATTACATTTCTGCAATATTAATAAATTGTAATGATATGTAAAGCTATATCATTTAAAAGTAGTGCTAAAATGATTACTAAAAACAAGATGCAAGATATTACATATGGCATTACTCTATGAATAGGTCAATGCCCAGAAAAGTCAATTTTATAGAGACAGATAGTAAATAAGTTGCTGCCTGGGCCTGGGGGTGAGAACTGAGATTAACAGTAAATGAGCACAAAAGATCTCACTGGAATGAAGAAAATGTTCTAAATTTATTTGTAGAGATGACTGCTCAACTTCAGAAATTTACTGAAAGTTATAGAGTTGTGTACTTTAAATGAATGAGTTATATAATATGTAAGATGTGCCTCAGTTAAGTTCTAAAAAATAAAGACATCATTAACTTTTAAAAGAGAAGCTATGTTGAAGTGTTTTTTTATTTTATTTGTGAACTCCAAAGAGTTAAAGAAATTCTTTGAATACATTACTTAGTATCACTTAGCATCTGTGAAACTCAGTTTTTTCATCAATGCAATGAAGGTAAGAATACCATTTACCCCACAGGGCTATTTTGAGGGTTAAAAATAATCCCTGAATAAAAGAATGTGTAGAATGTATTTAGTTCATAATAATTACTAGGTATAGTAGCTCTAATACTGATGTGAATTAGCCAAATACTAAAGATGAATTATAACTGGAGAGGAATAACGAAATGCATCCTAAAGAAATAATGGTACTTGAGACATAAAAATAAGTTTGTATTGATTAGAAATCTCATCCAGGATGTCTAACTCGTGAGTAATCAGAGAAACTTCTCTCATCTTTCAGTTCTGGCAGAAGATTCACAGGAAACTAAAACACACAAAAACGTACAAATTCACCAAGTTTGAAATGTCTTTGATCATGAGTTAGGGAAAACTACATATAGTGAAAATGTATTGAGAAAAGTATCTTTACGCATATGGCAAATACTATTAAAACATTATAAATAGATAAAATTTTGTCCATATTTTCAAACATGAATTCTGGGCATGTAAATATTGATGTATGCTTATGTAAACATTTCATTTCTTTGTCTTTAAAGTATATATTTTTTGTCTCTTTTTCAAATCAATCTGGCTTCTTGGTATGAGCGTTAGATTAAAAAACTCACAAACAAAAAAACAAATCGAAGCAAAAAACATTCTGGCTTAGCCATATGGGAGCTGTGTGACCTTGAAAATGGCCCAAATGCTGAGCTTTAATTTTCACAGAAATGGGGATAGAAATAGCAATTACACATTTTTGTGGGGTTCAAACACTGTTTTAGTTTAAATTAATTCATAAACTTATGTAGCTATCAGCAAAAAAAGTACTGTTTTTATTATTATCTTTGTAAGATGAAAGAAAATGTCAGGCAAAGTGTAGGTTGGAAATGTGAGCGTGAACAGGAAATTATACCTTTGTTCTGTCACTCTGCAGGGATTATCTATGCAACCTTAAAGCAGTGAAAGGACAATGGACAAAATGTAAAAAAAGAAATCAAATTTAACAAATAATGAGGACTGCATACATCAAAAGTAAGTTTCAATTTAAAGCTGCCCTATTCTATTTAGCTAGCTCTGTCTGACTATATATTTGCAAGTCTGCTAACAGCATCACCTATATATTAGAGCATTTCATTAACGTGACCAATGCATTCATTCCTATGGCAAAATGCATGTCTTTAATGTGTTACCTCACTCTTATACTGTACAAGATAAGGGAGCCAAACTGTTTCGAGGTTTTAGCCATTCTATAGCAGGGACTGGTTTCAAAGAAAGTTCATTTTCCAAACATAGCTACTGCTGAGAAAAGAATATTACATTCCTTTTATTTGAAATACTCTAAGCTATTTTCAAAGCATATTTATTAAGAGGTGCATTGATAGTTCAATAACTTTTTATTTGGTTGTTACTCGGGGCCATAGGCTCCAGGAAGATTTTATAGCTGGGCTCCACAAAGTCTGAGGAAACTTTGATTTGTAATTAAAAATAAATATATGTAGGCATATGAATTTTTCTGGAGAGTGGGCCTATAGCTTTTAAATGATACTCTAATGAATCCAAAACACAAATTCACAGTTTAAGAACTGTCAATTTTCAAATTTAATATTTAAACTAGCAAAAAAATTTCTATTATACTGATAACCATTTATATGCTTAAGGCTACCACATATTTACAAAGTGATTAAGTAATTTCCAAAAGGCATAATATTACATGTATGTATTTAACACATAGATTTAAGAATAGCCTCATAAATGTACCACATAATAGTTATAATTTATAAATGAGTTAATTCTAGAACTCTTACACTTCTATGCAAGACATGAATGAACTAATAATACAAAGAAAGTAATACATGGTTATCAAAAGGAAACAAATTTTCCATTTTTTATTGTTTTTGATAATTTAAAAATAAAAGAATATTTTATTAAATATATATTTACACTAAAAATGGCAAATAGTTGTCCAGAGATTTTTCTGAACTATAAGGACCATACATTTATTTGAAATATCATATAGAGATTTTGTATAACAAAACAAAAAAACAAATATTAGGTGTTATTTTCCCATTACATAGGGAACACATTGTTGTATCTTCCAAGTACGTCAAGAAAAAATATGAAATAAAATATTAAAATAGACCCTAATGTGACTCTTATTCTATAATAAGATTATATGAAATTTTATTTGAAAAAATGTATAAATTATAATTGCTGATATAAAGAAATTTATTTACAAAGAAATTTATCATAAGGAGTCTCTTGTCATGTATTTATCCAAAAAGTATTTGTTGAATGCCTACTGTGTACCAGGAATTCTGCCAGGTTTCCTTTGAATTTTCATCAGGTTATTAAATCCTATGTGGCATCCTAAATTTCCAATTTTATCCCCTTCCCTTCCAAAACAGTCACATTACAAATCTTCTGTTCAGAAGGTTAAGTGCAGCATGCGATACACATCAAATTATGCATAAACATCCACTTGGCAAAACACACACAACATAATAAAGTAAATAATAAACACTTATTAAATGAAGTGTGTAATCACCCTTTTTATTTGGACATAGTATTTTAATGTATTAATGTAACTAATCAAAAACAAAAGTTAAAGTGATGATTCACGTAAACTAATTTGAGAATTCTGAATTTATTTATATGTTCATATGAATAAATACTTATACATTTTCAAAATCAAAATAGTGATTGTGATCTATTAAGGAAATATATTTCAATAGCAAAAGCAGCTATAGTAAAAATAGTGACGTCAGCCTATGAAATTTAGGTTAAGAAAAAAATTAGTGCTGATAATTTCAAAATCTATATTTGAATTTTATTTCTAGTGATCAAATAATTAAGAGTATAAACTAAATTAGCTGGTTTTATTTATCAAAATATACTGTTGGTGAGACACAAATTCATTCCTTCCCCTCCCACTCCATTCTTCTCAGTTGAAAATCATTTGTGTCTTCTAAAATGTGAAGAATAATACATATTTAGTCCTTCATGTTAATATCAGAATACATTTTTGAAATGAAATTAAGTGGTAAAAATGATTTGGATAATCTATTGTGTTAATGTGTATTGACAAAATGCATATTACTTATACATAGAAATGTGGGCAAAATCTCTGTAAAGAATTATATCTCATGAAAAAATGTTACAGAGAAAAGGAATGGATAGAACTACTGGATACTATTAAAATTAGAAACAATGTCAATGAACTAATTAAAGGGGAAAGTACGTATTTGAAATCACTTCTTTTTAATAGAAAAGCATTTGTTATCTCCAGCTTTTTAATATTTAACTAAGATATCAATAAAGCACGTGTTCAGTTCTTGTTAGTCTTCAAATTTGACTACTTCATTATGCAAACTTTTTTTATTTATGGATGGAAAATTAAAAGCATGTTCTGTTTTGTGTGCAGCATCAGAACCTCAAAGCAAGCTGACGATATTTTCAGTCAACCAGATTTGTCAAATGGTCCTGACTAAATTTCTCTTTTTATTAAAAAATATAAGAATAAAAAAAGGCAAAAACAAAGCAAAACTAGTAAATAGGGCAGAATGGGCTAAGTATCTCTGGTTAAAATAAATATAACTTGAAGACCAACAGCAATTTTGGAATATATATTTCACATTTATGATTAGTGAGTTTTCATCTCTTCTCTTGCAATGAATATCCTTAAAAATGGAACCCTTTTCAAATGAAAGATGCTGGGAATTTTTATTGGCATCAATGATTTTTTTGTTTTTAACAAGCATACAAATAAAATAATCAATCTAGAATTGAGGTCATTTGCTATGTAAATTTAACTGAACCCTCCCACTTCTTTTCATAGGGAATCAAAATATAGAACACATAGCTAAAGCAAATACATCCCTACACAGCAGTGTAGAGGTACATGTTTTTCTCTGTGTAATAGCTAAGTGGTTGTATCCTAGCAGCCTTCATAGGGTGACATTAAATACCATGGTGATTCATAATGATACATGGCTTCATCTCAGCCCAGAAATCTGAATTTTCTTAGCAAAATAAGTGAGTCTATTTTTCAGTGAGCAAACCCAATCTAAATATGTACATTTATATTTCCTGTATTTGAGCGTCTAGACCTTTTTTAATAGCATGTCAAATATAATGTTTTTACACTTAAATATCTATTTAACTTCTGTAAATTGAACATAAATGGTTTAACAGAAGTACATATATTTTCTCCACATTACCTCCTTGTAACTGCCTCTCTGCAGTCTAGAATATTCAGTTAAAGTGCAAATTGCTTGACATTACAATGCTGAAAAGTGGACATAACGAGTAACTAGTGATTTGGGGGAAGGGTGGAAACTCAGCTGGTGTCCTTTAGGCAAGGTTCCACATGTATGAGCAATTAGTTGATTAGGAGAACAACTTCTCAATTAAACAGGGGCTAGCTATTAACCAAACCACATGTTTTAACTCATCATTTTATCAATAAGATTATGTTCAGAGAATCCTTATTAAAAGACCAGAGCACAATTTCAAAAAATGTTCACAAACAAATTCAACACAAAGTCTCAACATTGTACAAAACAATTTCTGAAACTTTATTGTGAATTTTAAGGTACATTTAGTAAAGGATGTTATCCTTAATATAATTAATTAAAAATAAATTGGAAAGAAATGCACACACTACTTTTTTAAAGCAAGAATAAGTACAGACTTTTGGAGCCACAATATATACAATTATATGAGTGCAATAAGCTTCCAAATACATTAGGTATATATCTGTTTAAATAAATAGTAGAATACTTGATTTGACATGTGAGAGTAATACTGATTACACCAAAAATGTTTTACAAAATATAGCCAAAAATGGAACGTTATACATTTTGATATACAACTTTTTAAATACTTTATATATTTATTACTTAATTCAAATTATAGTGTACAAAAGTCCATTTTAATGAGGACAAGTTTTAATTGTATGTTTACCACTGTTCAGCAAATATAGATATTAAGATGCATCCCTATATATTACTAAATTCCCATTCAACTTAAATCACTATCACAGGGAGAATTCTACTGATCATTAACAGTAATAATTTTTTGATAAATTATCCATATAACATATTTCAACATCATTTTGGCTATTTTAAATTTTCTAAAATAGATCACCTAATTCTTGAGTCAATTAGTTTTTGTGTAATAAAAACTTAATTTGAAATCAAAATAGGAATATATTGCTACATTGAATTTCTTGTCTACTCTGTAGATAAGATAAATAATATCTTTATCAATTTTCAACTGGAGAATCTTTTGCTATAATTCTTCAATAATAATGCTTTGTGTAGTGCCTTACTAAGAATCTCAAGAATTTATCTCACAAAGTAGCAATAGAATATACTGTATTATAAATGCTACCTATAGACTAATAATATTATAGGAAAATGTGATGTTAAGTGTTTTTACATTTATTATCATTCATACATTATAGCACAATAAGTGATATATTTCTCAGCCACATTTAATGGTTTTTAGCCCATATTACACTTGGTAATTTATTTGGGGTATTTAAAAACGTGGCTTTCTTTCAGAAGTAAAATGAATATAAATTAACAAGTTTTTTTAAAATTGAAAATAATTGTTTAATTTTCTATAGGATTCTTTAAAAGGTAGAAGAAAGAAAGGAAAAACAAACAAACATAACAGCCTATTTTGGTGTGATGAAGTGAGAAGGACCACTCAATGATCACCTTCAAAAATTACTTAGGCAAAAATGATTTAAAAGATATCATTTGCATTTAAATCATGAACCATATGGTTAACTGGCTGTGTCTACAAAAACTGCCAGGTAATGTCAGAAAACGATTATAAAATGACCAGGAGCACATTATTATTGTTGTTATTTTCTACATCTGGACCACAAAAGCAAAATGAGAAAACCTATTGTAATGTGAACTGAAGTTGCATTGTTATATTTCCAGAATATTAGGATATTACCACATCTAAAAGCATATCTAAAAATAATAAGATAAGTTAAATTGTCATAGATCTCCTCAGTACCAATTGCCCACTCTTTTAATAGAGCTGCACCACATGTCAAGCACCCAGTCAATCTCTATAACTCACCAAGTTGCCTTTTATTGGTCAAAATGAAAAGCATATACACTTTCTGCAGGAAGTCAGGTGATATTAGGGAGGCTATGTGGAGGACACAAATGCAGACTTTATCTACTTTTAGTGAGGACCATAAACCTATAAAACATGGGCTTTGCCTTACTCAGCATGGTACCTTATTTTTCAGTGAGAGAAATGCCATCAGAGCTATTAACACTCAGTTTATGAGAAGAAGAAATGTACAAACATACAAGTGGGGGGTGTTCTTTTTGTCCATATTTGTATTAGGGTTGTGTGGGAGGCGGTGTGTATGAGAGTGGGCATGTTCGTATATTTCCAGAGTAATAAAAAGATTAAATATAATTCAAATAACATGTGATTGCTAAAGAGTATCTTATTTCTTGCCCTGTAAAATGAACAGGGGTTAATTAAGCAAATCACTATGTCATCTCAACACAGTGCTTTAAGACCTTGACAGTAGCAAAGAATTGATTCACTTAACCATAAAGTATGTATACATTCACCCTAAATTAAGACATATCAGACTCTTGACCACTCTCTCCTAATGTCAGAAACTAAATAAGAACTTCAAATATGTTTTAATTAGTTCTTAATTTTTGAAGTAAATAAATATAAACAAATTTTCATAAAATACAAATACTCTTAAATTGGGTAACAAATATATTGAAAGCTTAAAGAATCATTTAATTTTACTGCATCTTGAACTCCATCACTATGGTTAACAGACTTTATAATTCTATTTTAATGTCATTCTGTATGTCAAAAAATGTATTTACAATCACCTCAAATATAGCATGAATAACGAGTTCGTGATTTCTCTCATTTTCAAATGATCATCTTAAATTTGACATATTCCTGATCCCTTTGGCTTTAAAATTACTATTTCAAGAGGTAATAAAAAACAAGCTTTAAAAGATACTGTGAATTACTAGAATGTCATTGCCTAAGTGAGCAGGGTCTGTAAAAGTGATACCAAATAAGTCATTTTAATATTGCTGTAGTTCACTTTTGCTAATCCTTGTACAAAATTTAAATATATTTTGTGGTTAAAAAATAGAATGCATGCAATTAAGGAAAAGATGTCTACATCTTCTACTGAATAGACGTCTCAAAAACTCACATTGTCAAAAATCTACAGATTAGCATTCCCATCAGAAACCAGTGTATAAATATGTGCAAGAGCTTACCAAATTAAGACCTAAGAATGGAAATTTTATTAAAGTGCCACCATGGAAACAATCAATTTGCAATAAAGACAGTTATAAAGTTCTCAAATAACTTGAAAAAAAGATCACAGCCTTATTCGTAGAAAATACTGCCATAATTCTAAACGTGATAGATAAACTTTGTAGTAGGAAAAAAAAAATAAAAACAGAGTTAGGGGAACCTTTAATATATTGGAGCTAAAATATTTGTATTAAAACTTTAAAAAGGTATGGGAAACTCTTTTATCCCCAGACACATTTCATAAAGCAAAATGCATCTGATTGCACACAAGTTTTGTTGTGTATATTCATTTTTGCATCTAATTTTTTTATTGTGATCATGGACTAAGCATACCTTTTCTGTAAATATTTTGAGACTAAAAGCGGCTGTAATTAAATGGATAATATCATATACTGCACACAGCATTGGGTCACTGAGTTGAACCAATTCTTGATATTTGTGTAAAAAGGTTTATGTATTTGATAAGAAATATTATTATGTCAGCTCTAGTTACATAGTTGTTTTCCACTTCTCTTTTCATTCACTTTCTTGAAATTCCGAAGGTGCAAAGGATAGGAGCTGGTGCTCATTTGCCTTGTCTACTACATCATTGCAGAAAAATCATTACAGAATTTTCACTTCACTAGTATAATGCTGTCCAGTTCCATTAATCCTCTCATGTCATTCCTCGACTGCCTAGAATTGATGTATATTAATCCATAATTGTGGAGGTAGAAAACAAAGTGCATGCTGGAAAGCTTCTGCTCTCCTCAAGGCAGAAATTTCCAACGTTAAGACTATTAAATTTGGCTCCTGTAATGTCCATTTGGATCCACTCTGCCTGCCTGTCACAATCATAACCAATAGGCATAATGTCACTACAAATTATCAGCAACACCCAGAATGTCAATGCAAAATTAATTTACTTTTCCACGAAGCCTTGTATGTTTTGTCCCTAGGTAAAAGAGAATTCCAGCTATATTTTAAGAAATCCAGAAAGCTAAATCAACACATCATGTTAGGCCATTGTATTCATATCTGCATGACAGAGTTTTGGTTTCCAAACCCCAACTGGGAATTCTATCAGAAGACTGTAAGTTATAGTGAAACCAAAACCATTTGGCACTCTTTCATGAAAATCTGCTGAAAAGAGATTAAAGTGTTTGTTTTTATGCTTGGTCTAATCAAACATGAGTCCCATCAAAAAGAATATACTTCAAAAAAAAAAATTTCTCTAAACACGACTGTTTAAACAAACGTACAGACAAAAACTCTTCCTCATATCTCCACCACAAATGATATCTACCTTTGCATATGCCAGTGGGTTAAAAGTCAACTTGCCTGTATGTCTTTAAGCTCATGTCTAAGAATTACGGCTTTCCCAATATCTTTCCTTAATAATTTAAACAAAGGAAACTCTGCCAATCTAGTTCACTGAAAAATTAACAAGTGAAGTTAACTTTCTCATATCAATGATTGATGTAAAAGTATGCCCTTACCCAATTCTTGTGTAATTAACAACATAAGATCTACATTCAGTCACATGTTCAATACTGCTGTTTAATTAGAATAATTGAAATCTTTCTGCCCACTAAAGTTTATCAGTAAAGGTCATCAAGACAAAGCTGCTGCCCCATAATCTCTGTCTCAACTTAAGCTTTGGAAAACAACTGAATTCTCACAATGTAATGTGAGAAATTCAAAGTTTAAATTACAAGTGTTTAGAATTTTAAGTTTGTCTCCTATCAAGAAACTCTCTTTGAACACACAGATCTTTTTCATTATCTAAGAATGTTACAGAATTTATGTTTTAAATAAGAACAGCATTCATGAAAGTGATTTCATGTTTCACACGCACTACATACAATGGACAAAAGTAGCATGTTATTCCACTAATTAATTTCTTTTGCCAACCAAAATAGAGAAAGCACGGCATCCATGACTCTCAGCTCTTGCATTTTAATCTTCAAATGTCCCTCATATTACAACTGTAACATTGTCACGTAGAAATTTTATCAAAATGCATCCATTATACTAACCCATGTTAAACAAATTTACTTTCACTATACATCTGAAATGGCTCTCTTTAGTTCTGAGGTATAAGGGGGATCTTGAAAGTTCAACATGTGGTGGCCAAATTTTTACCAAATATTCTTAAAGTTTTAAGCAAGGAAGACATTAAGCAGCCAGCAATATGGCATATTTATTTATATAAAATAATTTTTGTGGCTGTGGGTGATAAAACTGAAAATTCTACTCCAGGAAAACAGCTAAAATTTTATAAACAATAATAAAATAACTTACTATATGCATGTTTCTAAGTAGAAATGTAGATGTATTCTCCCAGTGTATTATAGATAGGTTGGGGGAAGACTCATGCTGATCTTAGTTGGCAAGTTTGTACAGTCATGGACGGTGGTTGGCACTTCTAAACCACTCAGGAACAGGGCCCGGAATAAGGATTTTTTTTTTTTAAATGAAAGTATTTTTCTAGTCTAGTAGAGAAGCGAGATCTAGTTGTTACCATTAAAGTTTGACCTCCCCTCTTCTAGATCCGTTATCTGATATGAAGAGTAGTTTAAAATAAGAATAATTACAAAACTCTCCTCTAAGACAAATTGCTTTAATGGCTGAAATCCACTGTTTTTGAAAAATATTTAGAATCCTTTTGCCTAAAATATACAGATGCTAATTTCTATCCTTACTATGTACTGTCTGTGAAAGTTCATTGTAAACTGTAAAGAATCTCCTATATCTCAGAAATTGTTGCATCATCATGTTATGTACTCGATAGCAAAATCTGCACACTAAAAAAATTTTAAGGAGCCAACCTGACTCTGTCCTTTGTGCAGTTTTCCTTAAAATAAATAAATAAAAAGTTAAATTAGACTTTAGCTATCCTTTTTTACCTTTACACGAAGAATTTATTTTTGCCACAATTGATTCTGCAGATTTGTTACAATTTTCCGTTTTATATAAAAGTTCGATGATAGAGGCAGTATTGCTTAGTGGCTTACAGCATAGTCTCTGGAATAAGGCTGTCAGTGTTGGAATCTTGGACTACTCTACGCTTACCAGAACTGTGAAGTGAAGCAAATCATTTAACTTCTCCTGAGCTGTAAAAGAGAGACAATAAGAATAGTACCTGCCTCGAAAAGTAGTTGGTCCTATTTCATGAGTGAATACATGTAAAGTGCTGAGAAGAATGCCAAGCACATAGTGAGCACTCAGTAAATATCAGCTACTATCATTATTGTGTTGGAAATCTACTTTCAAAGCATTGCAAGCTGAGTTTCCGGAAACAAAAAGATAATTGTGCCAAGGGGAACATTGTGATCTTCTCTTTACAAAGCCCCAAATATCTTCCACTTCTGTGAAATTGTTTATTATTTAGCTGAAATTACTGTGGATTGTTTTGATCAGTTAGTTTTAAGTATTTTTAAAACCATGTTCAAATTTCTAGTAATAAAAAGCAATGATTGATTATGTTAAGGTAATCAATAATTAGTTTCAATTTCAATAGGATACTATTGAGATTAATGAATTTATTATTTTTATTGTTAGCTTTTCCCCTATATAGGCTACTCTAACTCTATTATGGTTATCTAATGTTGTTTTTGTCTAAATTCCTAATGAATTTCTTTCTTTTCCAGGCAAAACATTGGAAGGCATAGTCCATACAAGTTTATTAATCTGCAAGCATCCGACTCCAAATCAGATTCGAGTGACATCATCTTTGTACTTTTACAATAGAGAACTGATTTGATTAATCAAATAGCTGTGATTTCTATATTGTCTCCAGAATGGCTCATTCTGACAATACTTCACAAACTCACAGGATTTTAAGTCTTGGCCTATACAGCTTCTCACCTTGCCAGAAACTGCTTACATTTCATTCAATTAATGAATGCCTGAAATAGCCAAAATGTATCTTATGCAAAAATCCTAGAGTGTTCATTTGACACAGATCAATTTTTTGTTTTGTATTACTTTTGTATTCTTTATAGTTTCCTGTCACATAAATTAATAAGATTTAGAAATTGGGGGGATTTTATTTTTAGCCTCCAAATCACCAATATTCGTGGAGTGAATATTTAGAAAGTACCATGTCCGTAGAGCAATGTGATTATTCTCCAAGAATATATTTGTCATTTAGTGTTAATAATATTTATGTCCCTTTTTTCTTGTATGGGCAAAATCTCCATAACACACAGGCAATTTTGACCAAACAATTTGATATCAGTATTTGTTTAGGAAACAATTAAGTTGACACAGGCACTGATTAAATCATTTGGCACTACAAAAAGGTTTCTCTCATATTTTCTTTATTGCTACAAATAAATTTACTACTGTTATGAGAAATGACAAAGAATTGGCTGAAAAAAAATTAGGTACATTTGCTGCTGGTCATGTTTGAATATGACAAAAAAGCATGCAGGAGCTGGCACTACTGGAGCCTTTACCAGAATATAGATCTTTGATACGAGTGGTTGGAGGAATATGTATAAAGAGAAGCAAAGAGGTAAGGATACAAAATCTGCATTTGTAACAGTGCCATGTTTACTGACATTGTATGTAATACTGAAACTGCCACATCTCTGCTTTTGTGTTGGTCATTGCAGACAAGAAAACACTCATGATTTCTAAACCAACTTTATTTCAATGTTATTTTAAATGAAACTTTAAACTATAAATTTTATAGATCTTTCCTATGTTTCAGTATTAGCTATAACATCCGCTCCTCTATTGGGGAACACTCATATCTTCCCCCTGAAAAGTGCTGGAGTATTGTCCTGAAAACAAACACAATGCATTACAAGAGCAGAATTCAATAAATTCCCAGTATTTGAGTTGTACAACTAAGCCATTACTCAAAATGCCCCACCCGGGCACCACATATTTGAGATATGTCATTGGCACACTTGGAGGACTATGACATTTGAAGAATTCCTTTGGAATTTGTTTTTTTGTATGATTTGTTTACTACATCTGTATTTTAAGCCCTATTCAAATTGGAAGTGTTTAGAACATTTTAAGGAGGGTATATTTGTTGCTGTACATTCAGGATATCAGCCTTAGAAGAGGTTTCTTAATATGATAAAAATGTGTCTTATGGCCAAAATGCGGCATTTCTGGAACTACATCTCCTCCATCTATATTAACTTTCCAAACTTGCAAAGTAACTCCTAAACACATCCACCCACAGTCTCTTTACCATATCTTCACCAAAAGCTCTAAAATAACTCTTTTTTATTTTCCTGAACTTGTTGTAAGATGAAATAGTACAATGCAGTAAGTAGTGATAAATTGCAAGCAAAGGGAGAGATTCAGAAATCATTGAGATATTAGAGAGTTAGTATTCCTAGGCTGCTGTGCAGGTTTTAGAACCATCCTGTTGGTCCTTGTTTTTGCATTCTTTTGAAGAGAATGTGGTAGGCTCTTTTATGGCAAAGTACAGTTTTAATTTACATCCATGTAATCCATAATATTTGTTTAACATTTCAGGTAGTATATTGGGGTGCTATTTCAGCTAATTTGCAATTCAGTCCTTTTAATCCCAAACTTGATTTTTCCTTCAGCAAGAGATTGGCAGTTCTGATTATTCAGATTGTTTCTTCAATTTAACTGTATTTTTTCTTTGACTCATTGGGCTGTCTATAATCAGTGAGTATTATTTGATTTAATTAACTTTGCTAAGACTTATCCTGGTAACTAACATCATCAGTCAAAATTACCGCTGTTTGATATTTTTTATTATATCAAAACTATGTGCAATTCTCCAACATTCACAAAAATTGAAATAAATTCATCTTAATGTCTCACTACAGACAATAAAGTCAAACATAAGAGCAATATTTATCACTAAAATATTACTGATAAAAAATATGGCAGCTACATAATGATTTAAAGTTGACAGTTTTCCAAACTATAAATACTAATAATCTGCGTGTGGTTTTACAGTTCTGTTTTATGATTTCTGATTTAGAGCAAAAAGTTAATTTTCTAGTTCAGAAGGAGAAAATTAATCGGGCAAAGGCCTTTAAGAAGATAAAGACAATACTCTGTTATCAACACTAATGCAACAGATGATAACATAGATCATATAAACAATGCAAATATTACAAATCCTTCACTGTTGGGAGGGACTGAACCATGTGATTTACTTTGTAATTGTGTTTCTTGAGCCAATGTTAACATTGCTTTGCACTATTTGAACACATATTAATTGATGAAAGAAAGAAGTGGGCCAGATGGATGTTGGGTGGCAAGAGAAAACCTGCCAAGGAGCAATGTTTCCCTAAGTAATTAACAAAAGCTGCAGTTCAATTTTTTAATAAAAAAAATGAAAAAATGGCTGAGTCCAATTATTTAATTTTCAGAGGAGAAAAATGAAATCTCAAGATGCTAAATGAAATTTTAGCAAACTTTAAATGGTTTTGAATAGACATTATTGTAGCCAAAAATGAGAATATAATGTATATCAAAGTTTAGAAAATGGGGAAATCTAAATACTGATTTTAAAAACCACTACTGGTTTATTTTCTTTATTAATGCATTGCATTGTCACCAAAATCATAAAAAGCAAGGAGCTGAAACTACATAAAAACACCAAGTTGATTGTCTCTGTGAGTAATGGTGAGATTGCCACATTTCTGATTTTATGTAGAAATCAGTTACTGCAGACAGGGCAACACTCATGTGATTTCCATACATACCTTTATTTAAATGTTTCTATTTTAGCTTAATACATCCTGTTTCTTAATTCTAAATTAGTTTACCAGTCCATATTTTCATATTATTAAAAAGTGAATTACATATAGTTATATGATTTGTCATATCAATCCATTTCTGATTTCTAAAAAAATTTACTTATATTTTAATCAATTAACAAATGCTATTACAAATTTTATTCCTGAGGACTACATATTTTGGCAGGTTTCAATTTTGTAGTTCATTTAAACTGTAGTAATTACTTGGTGATAGTTGCCTAAGTCTACGCATCTACAGAACAGTTGGAAAGATCCTTTTAGAGTTAAGCACCAGCTTGATGGTGATCACAGAAGTCTAATTGCAATTAAAATAGTACATTTTCTGGCAATAAAGATTTATCTTTTAAAATATGTTTGCACAAGAATGTGCAGGTGAGGCATTATGTGCATTATTTTTCCAAAACCAAAGATTTTTGCTTAAATATGATATCAAAATTTTGGAATGACCTGCTTATATAAACATTCAGCCATATGTAAATTAGTGATTCAAAAATGATTGAGTTAAAAATAAAATAGTCCGTCTTGCCTAAAAAGCCCAATTATGACGTTTTCATCTATGAGAGAAAAATAAATTTTCAGGATATGAATGTTTCTCAATTCAGGAAAAATATATATATAAGAAGGACCTCTATTTTCAACATTTATGTCATTGCATTGATTCCTTGAAATATTGTGATACATATTCATAAGAAAATGGACTTGCCAAAATCAGAACCATCTGGAGGCAAAAGCCAATTAAACTGAAAATTTATTCCAGCGAGAATTTAACATCTATGTTCCATGTCCATGTTAAACTTGTGTCTTTTCACAGGGTGAAGGCTGAAACCAGACATTCTTTTTGGGAATACCAGGACTTGAAATAGCCTTTTCGAAATGGATTTCTTTACAAGTGAAACTCCATTTTTAGAGAACCACTGTCTATTTTAACTTGGGTTATTACTCAACATTATCAATGTATGCCATATTTTAAGAGTAATCTTTAATATGGCAAATATGCTAATCTCATATAGATTTAAAAAATGAAGTTTTACTTGCGACTATATTTTATTAACACCTTTGCCTGTAGAAGAAGTGTGATTTTAAGGATGAAAAAGTGCATTTCTCTCTAAATTAACCAAAGGATAAATTTAAACCTGGCATTCTTATAATTAGAGTAATAGATCTTAGAATTTTATTACCCCATTCAAAGATCAAGTCTCCAGCAGCAGTTAAAAAAAAAAAGAGAGACTTCATAAAATATTATATATTTCAGGGAAATGATGACATCTATTTAAAACAGAGACAGAACTCATATTTTTTTAAATAAGGAAATTCCAAGAAAAAAAGTATTGTGCTAAAAATTCACTGAAATATTTTAAAGCAAAGAGAATGTCTTTTTAATTTTTTAAAAAATTCTCATTTCTAATACTATTCCTGGATCACAGCGATTACTCATTAGATGTATGCTGAATAACAGACTCAAAAAAAAATTTAAAAAAGACTAATTTGTGTATACATCAATGGATTGTATTACAGGTCTTTGGTGGCAGAAAATTTAACAGTTATATATCAGATAATTTAAAGACAATACAAATTTAAAACTATAGCATATATTTCTAGAATAAGTATTGGTATCCATTAAGGAAAATATGATATGGTTCAGTAGTCTAGTGATAGAGTTGGATATTATCTAGTTGTCAGACTTATGTCCGAATAAGATAAGGTGCAGCAGGCAGAAAAAGTCCTTTACATTGCTGTATGAAAAAATCAAGTGAACTCTGTTCTGATGGGGAAAGATGTGAGAGGTACAGTACAGGAAATATAATTTTCTTCATAGAGTAAGCATTTGGCCATTATCTGAACTGGAATTTACATAGACTTTCTGGGACAGGTACCTCTCCATTATTAAAAACTAATGGAAGAAACCATTGATATGGATGACATAAAATGATAGCTATCTTAATTTACATTTATCTGTATATGATAAATATATAGCTTCATATGGTATACATATATATGTACTTGATACCATGAGAATGCTAAATATTTCACATAAAACAATGAATCCAAATCCTTAAGGCCTGATTTTTACCATTTAAAATGTGTTGAACACTGTCATTTAGGTTGATTATTTTCATGTTTGCCCTTGTGGTGGGATTAAGTAGAATTTATTGAGCATATACTATATGCCAGGCTATAATGTTTACAACTTTATGATGTCTGGTACCCAAGGTAATACCCACACTATGTCCCTATCATGTTCAGTATCCTAATGCTATAAAATGGATATCATATCTTAGCATAAAACAAGCAGAAGCCTAAAGGAAACCATGCTACTTTGCCAGATTTTATCTGTTTCATTAAACTTTTCTAAGAACAAAAAATGGGTATTTTATTGCCAGTTTGTTTTGTTTTATTTTAAAGTCACTTTTCTTACTGAACTGTTACCACATAAAACTAGAATTAAACCAAAAGGCCAATCCAAAAACAACTGAATTGCACAGAAAGGTGGTCAAGGTCAGGAAGAAGTAAACAATTTAATTATACCACCTAAATCACAGTAAGACCAATAGAAATTTGACTATATCTAGTTCTTATTTAGTTGCTAAAGTTAATTGAATTAGTAACAAATGCCCACTATATTCTGCTCAACATCCAAATCAGAAACTTTATCTTGATGATTTCAGCTATTCCAACAAAAGGAAATGATTTTTGCCCCATGATATTAAGAAAAGGTATTCCTCAGGTACTATCGTACGTATTATATTTTTATTTGTTGGGCCTCATTTACGTTATTATGTCAACCACATACTCAAACGTTATAAATTTATACATACAGACATTAAAAACTTACTTATAAAATGTATATATGCTATTTTAAAATAAGAAAAGTAATAAAAGATGTTGGTTATTATGCTTCTGGCATAAATTTAATGAATCCCTGAAATATAATCCATATACTCCAAGGCATTTTAACTAGTTTAATTACACCATGGATGCCATTACTTCAACAGGGATGCTTTCTAGTCTATGGAATAATTGGAAGCAAGAACCAGCAGGTTTCAAATGACTCCAGCTGTGTTAAGTACTGACTGTGAAACAGATTCACTCTCTTATATGTTGTTTTATAATAGGAGTGATGCGTAAGGTGAAAATCTCCAGACAGGTGGAGCTTCTGTGGGTAATGTATGGGGAAGTAAATGAATAAAAAATACTAAAAGGGACAGAATAATTTTAAAACATGATACACAAATGAAATAGGTAAAATACCCAAAATGAAAGATTAAGCAATTATACAAATGTGAAATTAACAGGGACTAAGATGGAAACTAAACATCCCAATGCTGTATTCTGATACTGTTGTTAAAAAGATCAACTTTTCAAAAGTCCTAAATAATCAAGAAATAGTGTTTTAAACCAAAATCAGATTAATACAGATGACTTGCTTGTGAAAAAGATGTAATAAAGCTCAGATTCAAGAAAACAATCAAAGACAAAACTAAGAGAACAATTCATTAAATGAGTGTGCACTTCTGTCAGTGGTAAGCTGGTGTTCTTGGACAAAAGAAGTGGAAAACCGGAAACTTTTTTGAATGTCTGCTTTCAATCGGCTAGACATTTACATATATCTGTTCATTTAATCTCATGACAACTTTATGGATTTGGCATGATTACATCCATTTTACAGACAAGGAAAGCAAGGACTGGTACATTTAAATGAGGTGTCTAATGTCACACAGTTTTTATGTAGCAGTTCGCCAAGTCATTTTTCTTACTCCAAGTATCAAATTAGCTCCTAGTCTCCATTTCTTCAGTTGGAAAAAGAATTAAATAGGCCAAATAATCCCAAAGGTCCATTGGAGTCTTGAAAATGCAGAACTATTCTATGAGTTCTATTGGACACCAAATTTATCTTTCTAAAATTAATATAGTAGCTAGACACTGCCTTAATCACTATTCAATTATTATTTTGCTTATTTTTATAGAATTTATACTTGATTCTAGTCTACTGTCTGGATGGCTCAAAAGTCTATTAAGTGGACTTCAATGTTATACCTTATTTTTCTTCTAAAACATGTATCTCTATTAAGCAGATAAATTAAAGTAAATCTACGGATCATTATGTTTAGAAGTAACCACTCAATAATGTAAGTATTCAAAGGTTTAAATAAAAGTTTTACATGAGGGGGTTTGGAAGAGAAGGAATCTGACCCTGTTTATTTAGGTCATCCTCACCACATTATACTCTAATATTGAAAACATGGTATGACGAGCAGACATGGTGGCGTGTAAGAAATGAGGGAGACTGGGAACCACAGAGGCCCCTAAGTGACAAAAGAGTATATGTTGAACAAGAATGATAATGTCTTCTTTCTATGGTTGTTTTAGAAATTAAACCAGTAGAAGATATTACACATATAGAAAGTATAATTCCAATATCTGCTGATATCTCATGTTAGACCCACATTTACTGAATTCCTACTAAGTTCACTCTTTTTGTTGGTTGTAGATTCAGTGTTGGAAATACAATGGTAAGAAAGACACAGCCTCTTACTTTCAGGAACTTTCCTATATTTTTTGTAATTATTATGCTTTAAGTAATGATATACCAGTATTTGGTTTGACTGAACTCCCATTTGAGACTGAAAGATCATCAGGAGCTAGGGCCCTGTTTTGAGCAATCCTGAATATACGCCTGGGGTTGACACTGCATCAGCTGCCTGCCAATAACACATGGTCCTGCAGGAATAGTTCAAACCCTGAGGACTATTGCTTCCAGTATCATCCAGAAGTTAATAACCCTTAGCTAAAGCAGAATTCAATTGTCTAAAACAGAACCTTTAAGTGTTAAAATGCTTTTGCTTAATTATTATCATGTTTAAAAATCAATCAATGTATTAATTCAAAATACGTTGCGGCCACTGCGTGGCAGATCATGCCATCAAGACCAAGAATGAAAATGAGTTCATGTCAAACTAAAATATCCTGAAGACTGTGTCTGTTTTAAATTATTATGGTGTCATGAAATTTTGATACTTATTCCAATTTCGGGGCAAAAAAAGAGACAATTTATTTTCATATAAATTCTACCAGCTCTTTTATGTGGGAAATTTAAATGAGTTGGGAATGCATTGAAACATTATTGATATATATATCTAAAATTTAAGATTATTCCTTAACTTTGAAAAAGGCATCAGTAAGAAGAACAATTTTAAAAATAGCAAATTATCTGAAACCATAAATCAAAAGAAATATGAATTTACTATTTCTACCAAGAAGGACATATTGTGGGTCTTATTTGATACATTATGGTTGCCTTAAGCAAGAAAATATATATATACACACACACATATATTGGGAAGGTATACAGAAATATTAGTACTTTTGTGTCACTTTAAAATCTATCAAGAAACTAAGAAATCAGATGTATATTAGTAACACAAATGTATTCCACCTAGTGAATGACTTAAGAAATGGGACAAAGAAAAGTTGCCAGTCCAGGTGTGTTCACAGCTGACTCATACAGGAAAAGCTATTGTAATTCTAGACTTAAAATGTGAAAATTGGTTCAAAGACATGAATATGTAACACAGGAGGGCATCAACTCACAACTCAGAACTCACTCCATTTTGTCTCCATTTGTCACTTGCACCTTCTACAGAAAATTTCCTGCAGAATCCTACGTAGCTGCATATTTGAAAGTGCTCAGCATGCAGCTGCTATCCACAGAGGCTCAGATTGGCTGCAGCCTCCAAATCCAAAAAGCCAACAGTACTTTTTTTTCCCAGATAATATCTACTATGGAACTACTACTGTCAGCATAAGACATTTTCTTCCTATAAAAGATACAGCTTCATCTCATAATTCCTTCTGTGTTTCCATTCTTTTCCTTATTGAGGTTTGTTTAATGAGAAGAAAAAAAAATCATTCATTGAATTGTGGTTGCTATTGTCTTGCACAAAAACTGTTTTGTTCTAAAAATCGATCATTTATGATGACTCTCACAAGCCACTGTGCCTACTGTGGGCTGCACATGGATTATATATTCTGGTAGGTAGAAATATAGGATTTGTAAAATGACTTTAAAATATACACGGCTATTTCCATCAATTTATATCTAACAGGTCTGGCCAAAGATATTAAGCATTAAAGAACTCTAAGTCATTTTACTCAACACTGTCATGAAGGTAAATATATTAAAATCCATGTATGTCTAGAACGAAATGCTGTGCTACAAATATGCACTATTTACAAATGGAGCGAAGATGAATTCTAAAAATATAGTTTGAGAAATGATTCAACGGTAATTCCTATGAGGATGAAAGCATTCACTTAGCACCCAGACCTCTTCATTATGGTAATGCTACATAGTCTTACAGATACCTAAGGTTTTGATATGATTTATGTCCAGAGGAGAGTTTGCAGACACAATTGAGAATTTCTTCTGAGGAGAGGTAAAGGCCAGATCATGGGCATCAGAGGTACCACAAGTAAGTACAAGCAGGCCTGCACTGTCTTTCTTGAGTAATTAGAATCATCAAAGAGCAAACCTGCCCATTCCAAGGCATATATTTGAGATTTTTATTCTTTCAGACACATCCAATGTATCTGCATTTGGAAAAAATAGGCAAGACCAATTCCCTAGGCTATAAATCACTCTAATGTGGAGGGAAATGTGTTAGCTAGTTGTATTACAAAGCCTTTACTTCATATTTAATAGGCACCTGCAATACCAGCATTATACAAAGCTCTCTACTTTGCAAATCTTTAAAACCCCACTTAATTTTCAGCACTGATTTCCTGCAATCTAAGAGCTTATGAAGGGTTCACTGTGTTCATACAGATCTATGCAAAATGTGCCAGAGCTTCCCTGTCTGTGATGGCATTCATTTGGAGGTGAATCCCAAATTTCTATCACTGGCATGCTTATTTCCGACTAAAATAAATATTCTCAGAATGAAAGCTGAAGATTAAGAGGACAAAAAAGGAGGCAAAGTAAGTAGCACTGGGAGAGATATATGCAAATATCAGATCAATGACAATTCTTCATACCGTTTACAATAGAAGCTTAAAGATCCAAATACTCTACAATCCATTAGTTCCTCAATACCCTGAAAGGGATTAGAGTGTTTCTTAATCAACTGCTACCAGACTGAAAGAGGCCCAGAGAGTAGATAATAACAAAGCAATGCAGTATGAAAATGTAGAGATGGTCAGATAGAAAGAGAAACTGTGGATGAATGTTAAAATATAAGCTACTATACAAACATGATAAAAATTGTCGAAATTTCCATCCTTTCCTGCAGCCCACATAATTAAAAATATACTAAGTGATGAAGCTGCATGTAGTGAAGTCCTTTAAATAACAGATAAATTAATTTCTTATATTTTCTCAAGGATCTGGAAAAATTAGTGTAAAGTGACCTGAGAGAATCAATCAAATATGCTTCAAAGATCTTGCCTGTACTTCTATCTTCACCATTCCTAACTGTACAGGGGGTACCAAGTCCATCATTTTACATGTGATATGTGCTTATGGCACTGTGATCAATCAAGCTGTTAAAGATCAAGGGAAAATATTTTCACATGGCATTTAAACAATGGATAAATACATAAAAACAGATCCCTAATGAATAACTTTTGAGTTCAGAATTCCTTAAAGTTATATGCTATGGCTCAGAAAATTCTACTGATTTTGCTTCTATTCTTGTTTATAGGAGACAAACTGTCTATAGGACAAAAATATGAATGGGAAAGATTAAATACGGGTTGTTTTTTCAATTTATTCCTGTCATCAATCTTTACTGTTGAGAAAGGACAGTTGTTTAACTTATTTAGGAATTTCAAATTTTAATGAATCTTGGCTTAGGGAAAAAAATAATATAAATCAAAAGCAAAGTGTCAATCATGGTAATATATCTTTTTTGTTCTATGTTTCTGATGACTGACAGCCCAATAGGTTTGTATCAAACAAAGGCAAAAAGCATGTGTTCCTTTCCAAATGAAGTGTTTGACAGATTTGACAGTTTTCTGAAATAACAACTGATGAAATCTTAAACAGCAGAGTATATCCCCTTATGAGAGATCATACTTCTACATTTGTATTTACTTCTATAGTATGATGCAGATTTGGGAAGTGCTCTTAAAAAGGCCACAAGACATTAGCATATTACTTATTAGAAAGTCTGACTCCTATGCCTCCATGAGACTTTAGAGTAAGCCACCACCTGACTTGTATTCCCAAATGCTCACTAATGCCTGGCCTGTGATTAGAGTCATATTTTCACAAACCTGATATAAATTTTAGGGCCCTGATAAGTAGCAAATTATGAAAAAAATATTAAATGTGAAATTAGGTGTGAAGAATAATTTGAAGTTTGCTAAGGACTTGTTTAAAAGTTTTTTTCAAGTCTGACTGAGAACACTGACATTTAGAAAAGAGAAATAGGAAAAAAAAAAAAAGAAAGAAAGGAAAATTTTTTAAAAAATCCACACTAAATCCTTCTTATTTTCCAACCCAAGTAAATATATAGGGCATTAATCAATTTACTAGAATTGGCAAGAGACCATATTTTTAATAAAAGATCACCTTCAAGAAAACAGACTAAGAGCAAGCTTATTCCAAGGATTTTAAGTAAAAATAGCAAACAATCCACTAGATTCACAGTTTTGTTTCTAACTATACAGAAGCTAAGAGCTTAACAAAGTAAAACTGAGAAATATTAAAAAAGAGAAATGTAGACATGTGACCTATAAACACCCAGATTGGTATGGCTGGACCAACATAACCACTGTAGTTTTCAGTATTCGGGGAATTTTCAATTCCTTCAACTAAAAAAAAAATTTAGAAACCAAAAAATGTAAATAATAAAATAAAAATAGCTACAGAAACATAGATTATAAGAAAATACAATTTAACGGTGTCACTTTCATACCTAAGTATTGCAGTGTAAAATAATGTAATGTAAAAGTAATATATTAAGATGCCATATCTAATATTTTGGGTGTACTTTATAGATATGTACATCAACATGAAACATCAAGATTCAATACAAATCTCAATTGCTTATGAGAAAATCTGATTTTAGATTTGAGGTTCTGCATTAAATCTGAATTCTAGTTTATTATTACTGTTTCATAAATTTTAATTTAATTTGTGTAATCATGAGAAGACCAATGATAGTTTAAAGCTATTTAAATAATAAGAATATGCATATACCATAAGAGTAGAAATATTATTACAAGTACAATATTTGCAAGTTAATTTTTATGATACCAAAGCCTCTGCTATAAGACCATGAAGATGACTGATGTGAAACTGAGGGGAACATTAATGTACCTTGTTTCTATATCTAGAATTGATTGCAACAAAATTTAGAATATAAGAGAAAAGAACATTTTAACTACACGAATTATTTTCTCTGTGTTAACAAATGCTCAGGAATCAGCAGACATGTCTCTGTTTAATACAGTGGCAACTTTTCATTTTTATCTTTCTTAAAGTTATTAGGAATGAATAACAAAATGTACCTTGAATTTCCTAGCTTAGGACTATCAAGAAGAGAAAGAATAATCAAATATTTGTCTCAGAAATCCCAACAGGAAAGATAACCAGTATGAATGGTTGACACATCCTCCTTTCAAAAACTTAAGTCAATATCCAAGAGGTTCTGCCTATCTCCTATCCCACAAAAATGAATACTGACTTCATGACCATAGGGCACTTACCCAAAGAGAAGCAGAAATAAAAATCATAACTGATAACATTTTAAAAATAAAATTTGCATTTTGGGGAACAATTTTTCTCCACATGCCACCCACGTTCAACCATCACTATCTACATACTCCAAAATTTAATAGCTGAAAATATCTTAAAGTTTTTGCTCATCTCTCATTATTTAACATTTGCTCCCTTCACTCTAAATTGCATTTCTCATTTAGGCTGTTCTAAATATCATCAATTCTGTGACTTTCTTGTGCATTTTACGTGACATCACAGCATTTCAGTAGTGGTTGTAGTGGATTACTCAAAAATGAAAAGTAATCATAAATATAATATAGTATCTCTAAATGGTTTGGAATAGAAGCAATTCCCTTTACACTGTAAAAATACATGTAAGTACGTAAGTACAGCATGCATGTACAATTTCAATGTATAAATTCTTCAATATATGCACAAATGTATATATAAGCAAATAATCTAGATTGTGAAAAGTCAGGACGTTTAAAGCTCTAAAATGAGAATTTCATTTAGAAAATTAAATATGACTTTATTTAGAAGCAAACTCTAATACAACTCATACAGATCATTTTATTACTTGAGGAAGTTGTCAAATATAAATGGGTCACTATTTTTTTAACTTTAACATTTTCATTTATCTTTCCTCCCCGCTCCCCCCCAAAAAGCACACAGGGGCTAACAAAATTAATTCCCCAAATGCCGTCAAACAGGTTGGGAAGCAGCAATAAACAGCTTACTGTAAAGCCTCCAGCTACAACAAAACAGCTGTCAATAAGTGGGCTGAGAGTTGGGCTGTGCAAAAACAAGTCCTCTGGATATGATGATATGAAAGGGAGAGGAGCTGACATCTCCTGTTCCTATAAGCTAAGGCAGTGGTTCTCAAAGTGTGGTCCTTGGACTAGCAGCCTCAACATCACCTAGGAACTTTTTATCAATGTAGATTTCCAGGCCTGACACCAGTGGTACTGAATTAGAACCTCTGGGGTAGGGCCCAACAATCCATGTTTTAAGAAGTTCTTTAGGTGATTCTGAGATACCTTACAATTTGAGAAATAATGTCATATTTTAAAATTATATCCACCAATGATACTGGTTTTCTTTTAGGCAAATATACCAATGTACCTTATCATTTAAAGCCTCACTGGAATTATGTTGTCATCCTCTTAGCCTCTATAGGGTGTGTGTGTGTGTGTTTATAAATAAATACCAAGACATAATCTTTTACTAAAAAAAAAATAAATACATAAGAAAAAAAATCTCAATCTGTGAAGGCTAAGGGCACTTCCAAAAGTTTGTAAAAAATAATTTGTGGAAAATCCAGTGACAGATCTGTTATGTTCAAGAAAAAAGAAAGCTTAGTGAATAACGTAAATGAAGAATATGATTTACAATTGTTTCCTATGTTCTTTGCAGGTTAACACAAGGGAAAAACAGCAAAGGAAAAAAAGACAAAATAGGAATCCATGCACCGCAAACAAATCCATGCTGTAAAAGTCAGACACTGTATTTTCACTGTATAGGCAAAACAAATCAGTGATATTTAACTTTGTTAACCCTTTACTCAAGAATCTTGCATTTAATCCAGATATCAATTAGCAGCATAAAGTAAAAGAGGGTTCCTGGTAATAGCAATTGTGCCCACTCACAAAATCTTCACAGATTATATATGAGTTTATAAATTACTTTGAAACCTTTGTAGTAAGAAACATTACCTCTTCAAAATTGTGTAGCTTTGAGAGCACATTTTATATAAAAGCCACTAGTTGCAGTGAAGGAGCTAAAAAAAGTTTTTACTTTTTAGTTTAACTATAATATCTTGAGATAACAATTATATAGATTAATGAAAACACATTTTTAAAGGGTAGTATATAATTTATGTTCTTCATTCATAAAAAATATGCTTATTTTTCCTAAAATTATGCATATGGCTCTTTATATCACCACCAACTCTCTACGCACTTCCAATATTCCTTTTTTCCAACATCACAGTTTTTCTTTTTCAGCATGAAAACTTCTAAAAGGTATAAGCAAAGCCATTTCAATAGCTCTTGATGATAATAGTGAATTAGAGCTTCATTTGAACATTGGAATGCCTACAGGAGAACTGTAATGTGACACATGGTCACAAGGAATGTCTAAAATGCACTTTCGTTCCAGTTAGAGAATTACTCAGCATCCTATTTGAAAGATTACATCATACAAACAAATACTTTTATGACTAAGCCCCAACAAAAGATCTTTTCCATACGTTGCTGAAATGCACTTAATATTTGTGTCACTGTACTATATATAGGCTCAACTTTTAGGGAAGAAATCAGGAAAAGTGGGTTTGATCTATTGGATGTCGGGAAGGGGGGAGGGGGAGGAGGGGACGGGTATTTGCATACACAAAGAGTGCAACGCGCACCATCCGAGGGATGGACACACTTGAAATTCGAACTTGGGGGGAGGGGGACGCAAGGGCAACATACGAAACCTAAACATCTGTACCCCCACAATATGCTGAAATAAAAAAAAAAAAAGAAGAAAAAGTGGGTTTGTATAGCAATGCAAATACCCACTATGCTTATATGAAACGAAAGATGATATGGAAATATATCAGAATATTTCTTTAGAAAACCAATTTCAGATTTTACATGAAGTGTTTTAAATCATATTAGTTTCTTCAAGATAATTATGAAAATCATCAACTACCTTAAGTATATTATAAGCAACCTTCACAATAAAAGTAAATAACAAAATCCCATTTTCTTTGTTTCCATTAAAATAGCAACTTTTTAATTAAACCCCTTCAGTTTCATAAATTACTTTTCTTATCATAATTCACTATTTAATAACTTTTAAAAACGATTACTAAGTCTGAACAATTTCTAAATTTTAAAACATCCTCTTTTCAAATGTTAATAAAGTTAACACCAAAAATTGTTTGAACTTATATGTAATAACCTCATATCCTCCTTTATAACTTGTATACTGATTTATTTTAATTTTTTTTTTTATCCTGTGTGTTTAAGCTGTAAGCATTTGTACTTTTAAAATGCTTTAGGTGTTTAATATCCTACTTTAAGAAATGGGGATTTTAGTTGTATACTCATAGGCATTATACTTAATATTCTGGGAGTATCTGTGTGACTCACTGTCAAAATTATTTTTATAAATATCTTATTATCACAAAGCCTTAAAGTCATTTCAGAGCAATAAATAATAGATGTCAAGGGGAAAACAGTTTCAATAAGACACTAAGACACATTACTCCACCCCAGCCTATAAAGAAAAACTCTTGATTCTCCAAAGACTCATCAATGACTGCAAATTAATTTTGCTTTACTTGATTTTCTAAAATCTATATGTTACTTATTTTTAACAAGTACAGATGGGCCATCACTATAGGTGGACTCCTTACCAACAAGGATTGAACTTGCATTACGAAATCCTAGAAAGTTTGTGTGGTGACAACTAATCACAAAAGAGCAAGCAAATGAACTTAAATGCTAGTTGCTCCAGAGCAACTATCATTAAATAAAAGGTATCTTTGGCTGTACTACCAGCTTGATCCTTCCCTCCCCCCTTTCCTTGCTACTGCGGGATTGGCACCTGGCCAGCACAAGCGACATGATACCCTAGTGCCATCTACAGGCTATTATCAATATTCAAATTTTGTGGCAACAGACAAGCACCAGTGAAATAAATTAGACAGCGCTGCATTTAAATCTTTATTAACAAGGAATTATTAGACCCAAGAAAAACTAATTCTGGATTTGGTTGAAATATGAGTTTCTCAGCTTCTTAATCCCTCTTCATATGGCATATTTCACAGTTTAAAATGAGTTATGACAAATCACTTATGCATTACTAAGATGAGAGAATATTTACAATGGATTCATTCTTTTCTCTATAAATCAGTTATATTAGGCAGAAAGCATTCCTTTTTTTTTCTTTTTTTTTTTTGAAAGAGTATTTGGCCACTGTGGATGCTAAAAATCTTTCTATTAAATACCCGATTTAATATATTACAATAAAATAATTTGAAATCAAAGAGAAAACTTCCTATATGGCTTAGTTGCAATCTATCAATGATCATGTGCTTCACAGCTGATGTACATTTAATATTCTACTATCTTGTTCAGAGACTAAAAAAAAATTAACCCCTTTAGCAACCACAGCTTTGACCGTAATTGCAGTCAGACCTTCAAACGTCATTTAAAACTTGAGATTTGAAGGTGACTTTTTAGATCAAAAGGTAACCTGAAAATTTTGAAGCAGTCAATTTGGAAACCCCAGGAGCAGAATTTGGCATATCAGGATGGGTTTTCCTCTTCAGCAAACATTATCTTGGAACATTTTGGAATAATTTCCTCTTTTCATCTTTTGCCATTTGAAGGAAACTGGGAGGTTAAATAATTCTCAGAACTGAGAAATTTCAAAGCTGTTCTAAAAATTCTCGACTGAGCCCCAGAGGAATAGAAAAGGGGTCAAGTTTTTTTTTTCCTCTTTGTAACTAAGCTAAAGTTAGGCCAAAACAATAGACACACTGGCACATTAATACTGGTTGACTGGGCACTTGTATGCAGTACTTATAGACCAGTAAAAGTGCTCGTTTACCTGTCTGGTGTGTAAGGGGCCCTTTGTCTTGAAGCCTCCTTGGGAACTGCACTCTGAGGCACTGAAGTGATCTGAACTAGTGGAAGAGCGTTTGGACAGGGTGTCACAACCCCCGACAAAGGTGTTGTCCAAAGGGAGCTCCTGAATCACATGATGCTTTTTCACAGAAACTGGAGTGTCTGGTTTGAGATGAAAAGCAGGCTGTGGAGAAGCAGATTTGTAGTGCTTGGCCAGGTCAGGGCTGTTAGGCTTGAAGGTTGTTGGAGGTGCTGGGCCCCAGTCAAATCTTCCTATACTCTGCTCCTCTAGCTCAGCTGGCAGGCTTATTGTCCCATTGATAGGTTCATGAACTGCATCATCGGGTTTGGACTCTTCAATAGTAACAAAGTTCAAAAGTGAGCTCTTGGGAGACTTTCTTTTCTTCCTTTTCTTTTTCTTGTTTTGTTTGTTCTCCTGGTTTGGGGACATCCATTCGGCACCTTGCTTGCTCCTCTGGGCTGCTTTGAACCTCGATGCATGGCGACAGCGCACCAGGACGGTGACGAAGATCACAACTATGACCACCATGGCGCCTGCGATGATGGCAATCATGATGGTGAGATAGTCCTCGTTTTGATAGGGTTGGCTACTATCCCCTATGTTCCGGTCCAACGGAGTCTCCATAGTCCTGCGGATCAAGTCATAGATATAGGAGGCGTTTCCAGCAGTGTCATTAACATAAAGAAATACAAGCACAAGTGTGTGCAAAGACTTAGGGTACCCCAGATCACTTATGTTGACCACCAAACGGTGCAAGCCAATATCAGTAGGTGCTGGTTTTTCTTCCAGAGTAATGTTACCTGTTACTGGATCAATCCGAAATAAGCCTTTGTTGTTTCCACTCACTATTGTATACTTAAGTTCAGCGTTCATTCCGGTGTCGATATCCACTGCAAAAACTTCTGCTACCACAGAGCCAGGGATGGCTGAGAGGGGCACCAACTTAAAGGAAGTGTTAGATGGTGGAGAAATGACAACTGGGCTATTGTCATTGACATCCATGACATTGATGGTTACTTTTGCAGTAGAGGAACGAGGTGGTTGTCCTCCATCCGTGGCTTTGACATCAAAAGTGTAGGAACTCTGCTGCTCTCTATCAAATGAGACATTTGACTTTATGACTCCAGAATAGGGATCCAACACAAAATTATCATTGTCATTTAGAATGGAAAGAGTCACAGCCTTATTCTCTCCAGCATCTGCATCTGTCACTGTGATCACCCCCACAGTACTATACTTTGGCAGATTCTCAGACACAAAAAACTGAAAGTGATTATGAGTAAACTTGGGGCTATTGTCATTCTCATCCAGAACAGTAACTATCACAGCCGCTTGGCTTTGGAGGGGAGGGGTCCCATTGTCCCTGGCAGTTACTGTAAAAATGAATCGTTCTTGTTCTTCTCTGTCAAAGACTCTGGAGGCTGTCAAAACTCCTGTCTTTCGGTCCAGATCAAAGAAGGAGGCATTCGGTCCAAGCTGATAAACAATGTCTGCATTTTTCCCACTGTCTTCATCTGTGGCACTAATAGTTGTTAAGTATAACCCACGTCGGTTGTTTTCAGAAACTGACAACTCAATTACAGGCTGGTTGAAAATTGGTGGGTTGTCATTTTCATCCTCAAGCTTAACCCTTACCAGGGCAGTCTGATTTAAACTGGGCTTCCCAGAATCAGAGGCAACAATTTTAAAGCTGAATTCTTTGGTGCCCTCATAGTCCAACAAAGAAGAGGTCTCTAACAAATATTGGTTGTCATATACTGCCTTCAAATGAAATGGGACCTCTCTTTCAATAAAACAGATCACTTTGCCATTCACATCTGTGTCCTTATCTGAAACTGTAATTAGGGCAATCTTTGTATTGATGGGATCTTTCTCAGATAAATACACGGTGCCATTGATGGGACTTATAATGTACCTGAGGTCTATGTTAGGAGGGTTATCATTTACATCAGTGACATTGATGGTAACCGTTGCTCGAGCAGGAGTGGAGCTGCCATCACTAGCCAGCACTGTCACTTTGTGAATGGCTGTCTCCTCCCTATCTAAGGACCTCTGAACTGTAATCAGCCCAGTAGTATTATTTAAAGCAAAGAGTCTTTTGGTTGCAGGGGCAACCTGGGCACCAAAAATGTACCGGATTTCAGCATTACTGCCTATATCTGCATCAGTGGCATGGAGCTGAATTACAGAGGTACCCACGGGAGCGTTCTCTGGAATATGCACCTCCACTTGACCCTCTTTAAACACTGGCCTGTTGTCATTTACATCACTTACTGTGACCTGCAGTATGGCCGTGCTGGATTTCTGTGGAGTGCCTCCATCCTCTACTTTGATTTTCATCACATAGGTATCTTTCTGTTCTCTATCCAAGTTTTGCTGAACAATCAATTGTGGCCACTTCTCTCCCTCCGGAGTTTCCACGATATCCAGTCCAAAAACACTCTGCCCATTTAACAATTCATAATGCTGTACACCATTGAAGCCTGTGTCAGGATCTGTTGCTGATGGAATTGGAAAGCGGCTGTTGATCAAAGTGTTTTCTGGAATGGAAATATTGATGACAGGAGATGGAAACATGGGGGCATTATCATTGGTATCCTTGACAATTATTTTTATTTTGATCAGCCTGAAAAAGTCATTGGGGAGGATCACGACCTCAAGTTCAAAGAAACATTCATTCTCCTCAGCGTAAGAGGCTCCAGCACAGAGTTTTTCTCTGTCTATTCTATTGGAGGTTGTGAAAATTTCTCCAGTGCTGCTGGATACTTTCACCAAAGGGGCATCCCCAGCTTTAGAAACCAGTCTGTAGACAAGGCTGGCACTGGTCCCTGTGGCAGCATTGATGTGAGAAATGTTCAGATCCTTTGGTATGTTTCCTATGGGCACATTTTCAGGCAATTCCTCTCTAATAGTGTATATAAGTTCTTGAGCTATTGCGGAATCCAGCCTTAAACAGGCAATCAGAGCAGCCAACAGGTAAAAATCCCTCAGGTCCATGATAATGTATTTATTTTCTTTTCCTGGATTTTAGGGCTTAAAGGTTTCCACTGAGGAATGATGCACGAATTGCAAGAGGAAGCGTGCATGGACTGGAGGATGCATTACATCTCATCACTTATTTGGAGACAGCCACTGTCAACACAATCGTATAGACAATATTATTCTTCAGTAAATAAAAACACACCATCGCAAAATACCACAACATATTTTCTACTACATATTAGTAAACATGGTAGTTTGCTTTGCCACTGTTTGCAAGTTAACTCTGTGGATAAAAATACTAAATATCCCCTGCTTGTTGCATTTGGCCGGAGAAAATGAAATTTTCTACTTTTGAATTAAGGACAGCTGCTATTTTTACCTATATTCGCCCACGTTGTTTTTTAGATTACTATTTTAATTCAAAACATGCATTCTTGTTCTCCTCTTCCCCTCCCCCTGTCCTACCCACCTCCTGGCCTCTAACCCATCTCCCTTAGTTTTTCTAGGTACAAGTGAAAAACCCAAAGTATTTAGCTGTGGTTCCTGCTAATTGCTTTGTCACATGTCAAATGTGTTTTCTTCTCTGCTGCACTGAGTCATCTCTTTTTTCTAAAAAGACTACATTTTCTTTCCTCCCAGTTCTTCAACTGCCTTCTAATACAACCTTACTGGGAAACGAGCATCCGGACATGCTGCTGCAGCATCAGAAGCAATAGTCACCGGCCACTACATATCCTCATTGCCTAAAAGCACAATACCAAGACTTCAAATTTCTTACCCAGAGCTTGCTCTCCTTTCTCCATATTGACAAATTATTCCCATTAGGATTAATAAACACATTAAAACTTTTAAAAATGTATAATAATATAGCATTCCTTGTCCTAGACGTGGAAGAGAGTGCCGAGATGTAAGTGAAACGCAGCTAACATTCCCATGTAACACCACAATATTTTCTACTGAGCATAAAAGAAAAAAAAAAGGCAGTTTCTTAATCCTGATCTCTGGTTATAATATTAGTAACATTTGCCACACATAAATACTGCAAAGCGATAATGCAGGTAAAAAGGCTTCTGCTTAGATGCTCCCTTAACTACAATTTAAATGGGTGCAAAGGCTCCAGGCAGCTACCTACTCCAGTAGGACTGGTCAGTTCTCAGGCTCTAATCTTATCTGCATTAGGCTGCACGGTAGCTGATGCCCGCGATTAGTTCCGGCAGAGATGCAGGTAGGGATGCAGATACAGCCGAGAAGGTGAGATCTGCCCCAACTGTCCACCCAATTATAAACATCCCTCGTCTACACTGAGGACATATCTAAACACAGAATTTAAAATTGTGCATGCAAAACTTTACACTTACGTTAGTTGCCTCAACCTTTCCCCTTTCCCAGTATGCTGCAGTTAGAAATGATTTGTTCCAACACATAGAAAGCCATGCATCTGGTAGCACCAGTTTGGGGAGAAATCAGAAGCAGCAAAACGTTTCCTCCTTGTAAAATGTGTTGCTTCGGGCTGGCAAATTAGCAACTCCAGAGAACAAATTCACAGATTTGTCGTTAGTCATTCTCTCCACGTTTCGTCTCTATTACCCACTGGGTCTGGGTTCTTCTGGGTATTTAACACACATACAACATCCAGTTGCACTTCTTCAGCTCAGGGTTATTTTCCACAGCATCAAGCATACCATTTCCACCCGATGTCAATACTGCTTAAGTCTCTAACTTCTTGTAGGAAACGTCAGAGTTGGGGTGATGGTGATTCTCTGGCTGCTCTCCCGGTGACAGTTGCCCAAAATTCCTAATCGGTTATCTCTTTCGTGCTTCAGAGACTCTAAGGCGCTCCTTCCTGTCTCGCAAGCTCTCCCTCTCTCTCTTGTCCTCTGCCCCTCTCCTTCTCCCTCTCCTCTCTCCTCTCTCTGAACTGAATTTCTTGATATAACTCTCAATAAGCCCAGAGGGAGGGCGTGACGGCCCAGGCCCCGCCCCCGGCCCCTGATTGGCCTGCATCTTGCGGTGCGGGCGGCCGCAGCCCGCGCGAGGGAGGGGGCGCGGAACAAGGCGCTGACTGTCTCCCAGCTTCCCCTCCTCAGCGCCCCCTCGGCAGCCGCGAAAACCCGGAGATCTGATCCTGGCCCCGGGAGGGCTCGGTTTCGGGAGGTGCACTGAGCATGCCCAGCAGGGTCTGGCCGGCAGCGAAGCGCTGGCGCTCCCGAGGCCCGCTCGGAAGCGGTGCTCGCAGGCAGGGGCTTGCAGGGCAGCAAGCCGCCAAGCCCGGGCGGTCTGGCAGGCGTGGGCGGCACGGGAGCCCGGCGGGGCGCGCGAGCACGGATCTGGGGAGCCCTGGGCATCGCCATTGGCGGATAGAGGTCACCGAGGCGGCTTGTCTCTGGGCGCACGTTTCGCACTTTTCCTTGCTAAGTGGAGGGGCCAAAAGGCACAGATGGGCGAGTCTACCCGGGGTTCGAGGCGTGAGAAGCATTGCCACCCTCGGTGGGGAGCACGGGCCCCAGATCCCCGGAGCGCGTTGGACGGACAACACGCCCGGTGCTGCACACAGAGGCTTTTGCTGGCAGGGACGTTGGAAAGAAGGGCGGAGAGGGCGGATAGTGAAAGGTGGGGGCAGCGGATTTTTGAATCTCAATCGATACGGGAAAGAAAATTAATGTGAGCACTTCCAACATGCAGGGTCACGGAAACTGCCAAGGAAAGAAAAAAATAGCAGCCTGTGGGATCCCTTTGGTCAGCCCCAGCCAGTCCGCTGTGTGTGCGAATTCTCCTCTCGCGCAGCAGGACTGGCAGCGATGGCCCATCGTGGCTGTCCCTGCACTTCTGCTCCTGCAGCGCCCCGAAACCTGAGAACGTCGGCTGGCCCAGACAGGCGGCTGCAGCAAAACCCGCTTCCAGATCACCTAACTGCGAACTTTGCTTCCGAGAGGCTGAAAGAAAGGAATCCCGTGCAGCTGCTTCCCAAGCTTTGGAACACTTCCTTTCCCTTATGCATCTTCTGCTGTTGGAACTTTACTGTAATACTTGTCTCTTCCCCGTGCAATTCATTTCTCTCACTCCAGCTCTGTAGTATTCTCACGTTTCTTATTTTCATACAAGAACTGGATGGAATGACTCCCGAAAGGATTGACCTTATTCCTCAAATATTGCCCCCCCCCAAACACTACGTACATTTGATTTTTTAATATCAGTATATCATGAAGGTTTGTGCAATGGTTTTACCTACAACACAGATACCTGAGTAAAGTTTGAGGCATTAATATAGTGACAGTTCATTTGGAACAAAAAAAATGTATTTTTCTGAATGACCTATAAAGGTTGTTTAAGAAGGTCTTAGTGCATGATTGAATAACTTGTCCTAACTTACAGGAGGAACGAAGGGCATTTATTTTAAACCTCTGTTTCTCATTTGTACTGGGATGTACATTGAAGGCTCTTCATGTACGTATGTATTGTGATGGCTTGTTTGAGAATGCGTCTTGTTTTTGAATACGTTGGTCTTCTTTTAAAATAATAACGTATTTTTAGGCGTTTAAGTTAAAAGTAAAAACAAATTACTGATCAAACCTACCAAGCTATATATTGTATATTTTATTTAACCAACTCCTTTGACATAATTTCCACACATGAAATTGTAGGCTCTTTTTTTATTCCAACTTTTCCTAGGGTGAATATTCACAGTAAAACTACAATGTTTGAAAGCCCACTGTAAAATCTATTAATCACTTATATGTGAACTATAAAACATTTTTCTTGCAGGTAGTATGTTGGTATTGTTTTTAAATAGCCAAAGCAACTCTTACTATAGTAACATTTTGTCTGCTTAGAATACACAAAATTTAAGAATAAAAAGAACTGCTTAAGTATCCAAAGTCAAGAGGAAAATATTACCTTATACAATACCAGTGAATTAAAGGATGATTCTGTTATCTTAGAACAGTGAATGATCATTTTGCCATTCATAAAATCTACAATTAAAGCTAGTACATTGTTCCAATTGTCACCTATTTTATGCTCTGAACTATTTTTAAATAAATGAACCATCATTCTGATACATTTACAATAAACATAGCAGCACGGCCACTTTCCTGTTCATTTCATAAGCATCAGTTATATCATATTCTTATTCTAATCATACAGTAGTCATTTCAAAGTCAGGTTGTAGTCGCAACACATAGCTTAGCAATAATTATTTAACATCATTACTAAGCGGAATTGTTTCTGTTTGCTAAGGGATAGCTTTACTTGTTAGAAGAACCTATTATTACATCTTAGTGGGAACAGAAGATGTAGGTTAGGAAAGAGAAAAAAGTCATCACATGATTTAATTTACGACTCTGAGACTTCAATTAAAGAAAACCACAGGTCAAAGCCCCACAATGAAATATGTCTAGATTCTTTTTAAAGGAGATTGAATATAATAGAAATAGAGCTACTGACTCAGGGCATTCTATCTTATAGGTGTTTATTTGACATATCTAAATTAGTGGAATTCCTCAATCATATCAGTTTTCCCTCTTAAAGCTAGAATAGTTGAGATTTGTTTGCCCTATTATATATATTCCAACTTCTAAACTCTAGAGTGAGAACTATTATTAGAGATCTTATTAATATTCCTCGAAGAAAATTAAAGAGTCATATTCTTAACCCTCTCTATAACTTGAGGCTTTTATCCAAAACTCTATATAAATCATTTGCATAATGACAGCTGTTCACAATCCACTTCTCCTATACTATTTTTTAAAGTTATATCTGCATAATTATGAATTAGGAAAATACTAATTTTCATTTTTGTAAGGGAACGTCTATTGGTATTATGCTGCATTTTATCATTTTTTTCTTTAGTGAATTTAATAAAGATTTCCAATTATATGACTTCCGATATAGATCTCTCAATACATACTTATATTCAACTTCCAATTAGATCTCTTTAACACTTATCCATCTTTATCAATGCATATTTTCTATAATAAGGAATTACGATGTTCTCACCTGTGTTGTACCTGATTAGTACTTTAGGAATCATGCCATATGGGCTATAGTAAAATTGCCTTAGTGTTCTCTTCTGGTTATATAGGTCTTGGGATACTTGTGAAGCTAAGTCACCTTCAGTCAACTAGCTAAAGACTGAATTGCTATTGCAGATATATACACACAAACAGATATTGAGTTAATGAAATTATTTTATATCCCACAATTTTAATGTTGTTCTATTTGTATATTTAAACAATAATTTCCACATAATGGTGTTTAATAACCTAAATTATTAAGCAGTTCAGTTTGTTAATTGGATTTTCATCTATGATTTTCTAGTTACCACTCAGCATTTTGAAATTACATTTCACCCAGAGATTGTAAAGGCTTCTTCTGTAAGTTACACTTTATATAAAAGACATAGACTCAAGTATTTAGAATGATCAAATGACCTCCTCAAGGACATCAAAGCTAATATTTTCAACTTCTAATATACTAGTTCTATATTCAAATCAGTTAAATATTAAATAAAAAATACTTTTTTGCCTGTACTTCTAAAATTCCTTTAATCCAGATGTCTTATTGTGTCTAATAGACATTAATCAATCAATCACAGGGGCTCTTAAGTCACAGCAGGTATTATTGTCCCTATTTCACAAAAGAAACTAGACTATTGCCCTGTACTGGGTGGGGGGTTGTGCTAAAAATGTAAAAATGCTAAGGGTTATTTGTATTATCACTGTTTAGAAAATCACAATGCAGAATTTTAACACCACAAAACGAAAATTAACACCTTTTAAGGCTGTGCAAACCAGCAAAGTGTAGTAAGTTCCTTGAATAATTCTTTTGCTTCACTATTTATTATTAGCTCTTTCCTTTTGAATACCATTTTTTTCTTTTCACTCCTTTTCTTAAGGAAAACCTAGTCCAAAGTAATCAAATCACAAAGGAAAGCAGGTGACAACCTTCATTCTCTTTGAATGACTGAACTAAATTTATCACAATTTGCTATAATTTTATGACTGACAACGATTATAAATGTCAGATTTGTAGCTCTAACAGTTATCACAATATAAACTGACATTTACCATTGCCGGTATTTTATCATGATTACTATACAAATAAAGAAAATATTGAATTCTCAAGTTTTGTTATTCCTCCTTTAAGATTTCAGATTATTTATAGACATAACTTTCATAACAAATGGTTTCCTCATCACAGGTAGAGCTAAGCAGTCATGTAGAAGAACATGAAAAAATGTTTTAAATATAGTATAAAGAATAAATATATATCATGTTTAATTTTAAATAGTTTGATTAATGTCATAATTTCCAGTGAAATGCAATATGAAAAAGTTTCTATTTCTTGGGACTTTGTAACATTTATTTCTCTAGGTAAAACCTGTTAGATTAAAATATCAAGTATTATGGATTCCATTCAGATTTATAAAATGATAAATGTCCAAGGACGTAGGAAAAGCATGCACATTGTCTGAAGCACCTCTACTATTTATACTTAAAAATAGAGACATAAAAATGTTGAGAGAAGAACACATTTCGAACACAATAGCATTTCTCCAAAAATAATTAGGAAAATTATTTTTTTAGATATTAGACTTTTTAAAAATATAAATATAGTGCAATAAGTTTTAAAATTCTTTCATTACATTTCGAGTATGTTGTAGAAAACTTCATGTTTCCAAAGCAACATTATTTAAGGAACTTTTATTTCCTGTTTCTCTGACCAACGATTCTTCATTCTTATTTTTTTTTTTAATAAACTCACATGATATTCTTCTAGAAGCCCAATTTGTTACATAATGTGCTTATAAATAGACTTACAAATATAGGGCAAGATGGATAAGCCTCATTTTTCTCTTATAGTCTCTTCTTAGGAACCAAATTCCACTTACAGTCCCCCTCTAATTGAATTAGGATGAGTCAGGGAGACAATGTATATTGTTGACTTCTGTACTGCTGGCTTCACTCCATATCACTGATAACGCCTAAGTGATGGAGATGGGAGTTGTTCAGCCTTTAAATGATACTGTTATACTTTGCATGGGTATTAATATCACTCTGCTTACAAAAATTACATGTCTGTTTGTATTTATACACAAATATTGTTTAAAATAGTTTTTGCGTAAATGAAAATCTCAATTCTGTAGTGCCCACTATTATAAGCCTTTAAATGGTCTTACATTGCCCATCTTTTCAGTCTCGTGCCTATGTATTTATTGTGCTTCAGCCACACATTGGTGAAACATTCAGAAAGGATTAGGAAAGCCTCAAAGAAACTTTTTGGCTGTATGGAATGTGGTTAGTGCTTCAAAGTAAGCCAGGAGGCATCATGAGACAGACTGATTTTAAAAAAAAGTATGTCATAAGAAACTTTATATGTGGTGCTTATTACAAAGCCTAATTTTTAAAAAAAATCTCCTTGGAAAATTATCGCTTGTAAAATATAAGAAAAATAATAAATACTTATAATAATTTTGAAAAGGTTATAAATGTTTCCTTATGCTACAAAAATATTTATGGAATGTTTTGATTTTTAGAGAATAAACAAAGACATGTTATATTTATCTATGCCCTAATTGCAAATTTATTTTGTTTAATTTCTACAAGTAATAACTATACCAATGGAGATGTCTTTAATGACTATGTTAAAAGAGAGTGATTACATTATTTCCAAGTCATACTTCCTTCACCATAGAATAAGGCCGACTTATGGATACATAAAGACGGATAAGTAATCCTAAAGACTAAGTGAAACTTTATGTAAATATCACAATTAGTAGGAAAAAGTAGAAGCGAGAATTTCATGAAGTAATTATGACATATAAAGTCTATATATTCAATGCCATAAATCTATTAATTAGTTCATTCAAAAATTTATTTTAAAAATCTCACTACATAAAAAATCCCTATTAAAAATACCTCCTATACTGAAAAAAATTTTCTGATTAGCACAATGTCTATAATATCTTAAGCATAATTCAGATGGGTGTTCTTGCTCATTTTTTTTTTTTACAGTAGAGGCTTACTACCCTGAGAATCGTCTCTATTTTGTGAATAATCATCATATCTCTCTTCTATATTTTAGATTTCGAACATTTTGCTTGTTCCATTAATCTTAATAGTTTGCTCACTGGCAAGTTCTTGATAATATGTATAAATAAATATCCTAGCAATCTAGTTTTCAATAATTAGTGTTTCTATGATGTTCATGTTGGTTCAGATTGTTTACTGAGTTTATTATTGTAAGCATAATGTTATAATAAAGTTGACTTTGTAATTTAAATAAAATTTTAGGGTAATTAACTGAAACTGATTTCCTATTTCTCAAACTTTAATGTGAATAAAAATTGCCCAGAGATCTTGCTAACTTAAAATTCAGTTTCTGACATGTTATTTGGGTGGGGAGCGCTGAGGTCCTACGTTTCTAACAAGTTCCCAGGGGATTCTGATGCTATTGATCTGCAGTGAGTAGCAAGTACCTAAAAGGCATCTTAAATACAATGTATCATGGCTCATGGAGGAGAGGGGGAAGCAAAAACAGAACTTCGGGAAAAAATTTATTCCTATCTTTTTACCATTCAGATATTAATTTTGCTACCAAACATTCTTTTGATGAAAGTACTGGCCAGAGGGTCAAGGAATTTATATATTATCCACATATTAATTAGATTTAGGTTTTTTTCCTACTTCCTCTCAGAGACTGGATATCTAGAGCTAAATTTTAGTTCTACTTTGGGCTGGCAGTGAGGCTATTTTGGTATGCTTTAGGGGAAAATAGACTGCATAGAACAGAACAGGGGGGCTTAGGGCACCTGGTGAGCAATGTTGGGGTACCAGGTCACAGCGGTGCACGGAAGGTGTCAACAGGAGGTAATAAAATACAAAAGTTGGACACAGTTGAGTCATCTCCAAAGCCCACACAAGAGCTTCTCCTTCTTTGAAAATGTCTCTCTCTACATTTCATCCACATATTTATTTAAAAAAGCAGCTATCTTCACAGAATGTGGACTCAGGCTATCATGCAGGAATTGATGGATCTGCCTCATTCTGCCAACACTTGATTGCATTTATAAAGGTAAATTTAAAATGAGCCAAACCCACTCATCAAAGAACCTGAATCTGTAAGAGAGATACTTTAAGATCAGTCTAATTGTTCTGTGAATAGTGCTGTATACTCAGGAGTGATTAGAAGCAGTTTTTCATTATATAGATCAGAATAGCAAACGAAGGTTGAAAGAGAAAACACAAGAAAAATGATGATTCACAGAAAGAGTTAGAGATGGGGAACTCCTAACGGTGGGTAAGTTCCTGGTTCCAGTTCATTATCGTTGTCCAGATATATCACTGCCATTGCTTCCTAAGAGCTACTTGATTGGCATCTTACAATTACAAGGGAGAATAAGAAAATTAAAAAAAAAATCAAATGTTTGTATCAGTTGTTTACAACTGGGAGTGGGCAATTGTGCCTCTCTGTCTGGAGACATTTTGATTGCCACATTTGAAGCATGGAAGGAGGAGGGGCTTCATGGGAAGGAAGGGGTGGATTGTTACTGTATCTAGTGACTAGAGGCCAGGGATGATATAAATATTCTATAATGCACAGGACAACTTCCTCCTCCTCCAACACACACACATATGCACACGCTACAAAGAATTATCTGTCTCAAACTGGCAGTATTGCCAAAGCTGAGAAACCCTGCTTTGGATGAATAGCACTGGTATATTTATATATTATTTAAGAAAATTTGTATCTGTCTCTAAATTTCCAAATCAAAAATAAAAATAGCACTGGAGTTAATTTGTATAGACCTAGAAGAATTTGTACTAAATATGTTACAAATTATTTTTCTGAAATACTACTTGAAATATGAAGAAATAAATTTCTCTTAAGCTTTGGAAACCAATATTCTATCTTTATATTAATAGAAGGCACAGCAAATTTTCAAGTTGGACCTAAAGTTGGACATTTCTGTCCATCCTCATTTTCAGAAAAGATAAGATTCTATAATATACATGAGGTATTTTTATTAGTTTAATACTTATGTGCAATATAGCCAGAATAAAAGTTAAATTTATATCATACCTTTATGATTTCTACAATGTAATAGTTAAAAGTAATTTAACTCACCCACAAGTTTTCTGACAAAATATGATTGCCCTAGATTCTGATATACATCTATGACTCATCTGTAATGTTCATCAGGTGAGAAAAATTAAAACAAAATTACTTCAAATAGAAGGCGAAATCTGTCTTGAGTCTAAGACTATAAATTCTAAAAAAGCATCTCTAACTACCTTCAAATCTTTGATTATATATAAGCTTAAAAAAAAATAATGCTATTTGTGTGATTAGTTGCTAAGATTTCTTTCATCCTGGTTACCATGGACTTAGTAACTCATTTTCATTCCTGCAAAGGATACAGATCACATATATATTTATATTCTAAAGTTGGTCAACTTAGTTGTTCCTGAATACTTGCAAATTAAATTGCAATAACAACCTAATAAATAAGCAAAAACTTGCTGAATTAGTTAAACATTCATTCACAGCAAAACAAAAATACTGAAGAAATGTCGAGTGCAAAAAAAATCGAATTTCAGCTATTTAGTTTTTAGCTCAATTGAATGTCATTGTAAGAGTTAAAATAGTTCTAAAATAATTTCTAACTGTGGTAAACACTGCCATCTAGAGGACTTTTTTGATAATGCATAGGAAAACGAAAATGCCAGAAAGTGTGACATGTATGGGCCTGTGCTATAACTTTTATAAATACCATAAATCTGAAAAAAATCTATATTTCCTAAAATTAGCTTAATGGCGACCATAAGCCATTAAGAATTTTTGGCTATGCTTTCTAATATCAATACAATACATTGTCATAGAATTTATTTGAATGAAATACTTTTTATTAATCATGATGTTTTCAAGTTGTTGCATTTGTTGGATGGTAATTTAATTTTGTGATTATGAATAAATTAGTTATTAGGGAAGAAATATATTCTTGCAAAAGATAGAGAAGAATCAATATCTAGGAAAACTAGCAATTCAATGATGCTAATATATAATGTATATACTTTATAATAAATATTTCTTTCAGAGAAGCAACAAAATTATCTGTGCTATTCTTATTATTTCTTCTTGTCTTTCCTCTTTAATGTGAACATTTTCCAGTCCTGTTTCATTAACTTACACAATGTGCTGATTTTTTAAGGTCTGTTTCTTGGGGAACTACTCATTAATCAGTAGTGACTGAGGCTCTCTGGGGTATATAGGACCTAAAAAGGTATCAAAAGAGAAGTACCTTGCTATGTGGCCTATTTAAATAGAAATATTAGAAGTTATGAAGTTTCCATTGTCAAAAATTGGTGAATGGTAAAAAACATGTTTTTTTCTATGACAATTTTTCCAGGCACCCATAGTATCTGCTTTAAAGTTAAATGACTATTAAATATATACATTTATAGTTAAAATTATAGAAATGTTGCTGTACAAAATTTATTTTTACATGCTCCCTAATTTCCAGAGTACTACTGAAATTTGTGAAACAGTCTACTTTGTGTCATTTGTAACCAATGTTATGTGTATTTGCAGTCTTTGGAGATGACCAGGATTCTATTTTAATATCTTCTTTGTGGAAGACCTGCTCTTACAGACTTAGAAGTTATAAATTTCATTCTGTGATTAGGAAGAGAAAGTAAAGGGTAAATTTCAAATCAAGCCAAATAAGACAGATATGTAGCATTAAAATGTAATTTGCCAAGTTGCTAAAAGCTGTGGAGATGCCTATTTAAGGATGAAATCTATGACAAGTTACTATAAAAGTATTTTTCTTCTCATAATTTGATGTTTTAATTACAATGACTATCCATAAGAATCCAATACAATTTTATTCAATTACAATTTTACTTTTACATGAGTAAAAATTACAGAGTTGATGATAGTGATGGAGTTTCTTCACCATATTTGCACCTGGTGTTTCAATTGCAAATAATCACTGAATAGAAAGAATTGAATCAATACCAGTGTATATAATAACTTATTTTTTGTGGAGATTTCTTACAGTTCTGTATTATTTCATATTACATATGTATATATATTTTAGAGATATGTATATATATAAAATCAATGTAAATATGTATGGAAGAAAGTAGGATACCACCACAGAATAGTAGAAGATGTAAAATTTTTGGCTATTCCTGTCCACCTCTAATGTTGGACTCTTGCCTTTTTAATAAGAAAATCTTCATGTGTAGAAAAATCGTACAATCCTCTATCTAGATTCAGCAGTTTTTAATATTTTTCCAGTTTCTTTGATTCTTTTCTCACATTTGTTCAAACATTTAAAAGTAATATATAGATTGTTACTGAAAAGTCATTCAGAATACATCTTCTAAGAATATGGATGATATTCGACATAAAGATAATATCATTAGGTATCATATTACTTAAGAAAGTAATAATTCAATATCATCATTTAATATTTAGTTCTTACTGAATTTTTTTAACTCATTCCCCGGACATTTGTGTTTTCTTCCCCTTCTAAATCCGATGCAATCTGTTCACATTGCCTTTGTTGTTCTACTTTAGTCTCATTTTAAAATTTCCCTTAATTTTTTTCCATGTTGTTGAATTTCTGATGAGTTCAGGACAGTTTTAGGGTAGACCATTCCATGATGTGGATTTGCTTAATTCCTTCCTCTTAGGGTCATTAACTTCATTTTCCATGACCTGCGTTAGATATAAAGCAGTGCTGTCCAATAAAAAATACAATTTGCACCACATAATTTTAAATGTCATAATAGCCTCAAAAAATAAGGTGAAATTATTTTAATATTTAATTCAACCCAATCTATCCAAACTACTTCATTTGACCATGTAACTAATATAAAAATTGATAATATATTTTATCTTATTTTATAGTGCTATATTTATAATATCTGATACGCATTTTACCCTTACGGCACATCTTAATTTGGACTAGTTACAATTCACGTGTCTACCATATTGTATAGCACAGGGGTAGGTCTTGATTAGATTAGAGCTGAACACTCAGGGTGATAGTTCCTAGGTGAGGATGTGTTCTTCATATTCAATTACACCAGGAGACCCATAAGGCCAGATTCTTTCACAATTGATGATGTGAAATATGGTCATTTTATTAAGGAAGTAACTGCAATCTTTTTCATTGTAGGGGATTATTCCTCCTTTCAACCAGTAAAGGATCTGCAGGATAATGCATTCACTCTGAATATTCTTTTACTTGACAAACTGGCACCAATTAATTCTGACATCCATTGATAATTTTCACATGAATCCCTGAATCAATAATTAGATTGTGTTACAAAATAAGGATTTTCTAATTTTATTATTTCTTCTTTTATCAGGCATCATTATTCAGTAGAGAAACTCCCTTCTTCTTTCTCTATTATTGCTTTAAAAAAATTCCCAGTCATATTTTTAAATGCTAAATGTTTCTTCCTATTTGCTGAGGGTTTCTTTTTCATAGTATCCTTTTACTTTGAATGTAAAATTTTAGCAGATTATTCTGAGTAGATAGTTCTCGGTTTGGTTTAATTTTGAATCCACTTTCTGAAGACGGTCAAGGCATAGGATAAAAGTAGCCATGGTCCAGGACTCATGCTTTAGAGGAATGCCAATCCCTGATTAGGAGTTCACCCATTAAGAGTGAACTTCTGTTACATTGTCAGACTGAGATTTCAGGTTTCTTTCACACATATCAGCTAGCATAACCTCAAGTCACATAAGTCTTTCTTGCTCTCAAACTTGCTGTGTGTCTTGGATTTTTCTAGGCTTACTTCCGAACTTCCTGTATTCTGAACTACAGGTTTCTTCCCTTTGTCTGAATATATGCTTCATTTGTTTTTTGATCTTCTAAAAATTAATGAAAGCTTCATTTCTGCTTATTAATTTCTGTGCTCTTCACTCTTGTGGATTTTGCTGCATTTCTTTACAGTCATTGCGAGAGGGGCTTTTGAAAAAGTTAAACACGAAATAATTCACCTACTGGGAAAAGTAAATTTTATATATGCACACACATGCACACGTGCACATACAATATACAATCTGAATATATTAGACTTAGAAATATATCCCATAAATAAGTTGCTTAATTTACATGAAAATGAATAAAGCATCACCTGTGCTGGTTGCCCTTGGAACAGCATCCAGTCATCTGATTATTTCTGCCTGAAGATTCAGTAAACATCTAACATGTCCTTTGTCAGTTTGCACGTAGAATGCATTGTTCAGGGGAGACACTTTAAAATCTCACCTCTCATTGCTGCCATGTCTCCTTGCTCATTCTCCCTACTACTGCCGGTCCCATTTCTCTAGGATGGAAAGGGATGTGTAGCTTGTTGATTGGCAGAAAGGGTAGTCCTCGGTCATAGTTTTCTGAGTGTAGAGACAGTTTTTCTTGCTTTACCATTTAGCAGAAATTAAATATTCAAAAGAAAGACCATCGCCTTGTGAGTTCATGAATTTACTTCACGGTAAATTTCTATGTTTGTAAAGGCATTTAAGGAAGAGCCTTAAGAAAGGGGATCTCTCTGTTCCTCCATTTAAGTTGCTAGGTCTTTTGCACTGTGTTGAAAGGTTATAATCACTGCTCATATATGGAAAGACAAATGTAAACATATCAAATAAACAAGCTAAACAGAGGATCTTCCAGGTTCTAAAGTATCAGTGAGGGCTCTAGGTTTCCCCTGAAGGATTGAAGTTTGTTCCTTCTTACTCAGCCCTGTGTTGCTGCAGGCAGCCTACCCAGTCCTAAATAAATAAGAATATTCCCTTTAGTAAATTGGGAACCCAGCCCATCAACAGGTGGGCCTGCCACTAACTTGAGAGTTAACCAGGTATCTTCAATGACAGGGTGAGACCTAAACATTAACATGCATGGAGTCCCAGCCCCTTCTGTTCTCTCTACCTCTACCTGCCCAGTCCTATTTTCCTGGTTTCCCTTTCAGCTCCTCACTTGTCTGAAGTCCGTGCAGAATCTCTGCCAGTTTGGCAGGCATCTTGAATCACCTCTTTCTGATGTGTTGGGATCTATTCTTATTTCTACCCCACCCTGTTTGGAGTTAGCCTTAATTCATTGAGCAACAGAGGAGTCAAGTACTGTCATTGGCCTGATCCTGAGCAACGCCATCATTCAGGACTTCAAAACAAGTTACTTACTTGCCTGATTACGAGTCCTGTATGTTTTGATTTGAACTTGATTTCATCAGTTTGCCTTGGATGTTAACATTTGTAATGCCTACCCTCTCCGTTCCCGTCTGCACTTCTTGAGGAGCATCCTACGACCAGACTGAACCTCAGGTACTAAAAGAATCATGCTTCGTGTCTGCTGTCTGCTGGCCCAGCTGCCTGCCAGACATACCCTCAGCCTCCCTCCATTCTTTTTGCTCCTTTCCTCTTCCTTCTCTCCTTCACAAATATTTTTTAAAAAATCTTTTGTTGGGGTTTGCAAAGGATTATATGCTTAGGCCCCACCTCCCAATTCATATGCTGAAATCCTAACGCCCAAGATGACAGTGTTAGGAGGTGGGGCTTTTGCGATGTGATTACATCATGAGGGTATAAACTTCATAAATGGAATTAGTATACTTGTAAGAGAAGCCCCGAAGAGCTACCTTGTCCCTTCTGCTATGTGATACAGCAAAAAAACCTGCCATCCATGAGGAAGCAGGCCCTCACCATCCACTGAATCAGTGTCTTGATTTTGGACTTCCTAGACTCCAGAACTGAGAAAAATAAATGTCTGTTGTTTATTAGTTACTCAGTCTAGGGTAGTTTGTTATAGCAGTACAAACAGACTAAGAGAGGGTTGCAGCAGTTTCCAGATTGTTCTAGGGCATTATCATTTGGCTTTTAAATTTGTTGCCCAGATATTTCTCAGATTGCTTGCTCTTTAATTCATATTTTTCCCCCCCTTAAAGTAATTCTATCACTTAAAACAAACAAGCAAACCTAAAAGTCCACAATACATTGTAGACAGCTTACTGAAAGTTTAAAGAGTGTTATCAGCCTCCTGTGACGTCTGTTATTGATATTTTTCTAAGGTTTCAGGTTTGGGCTCCAATCTAAGACATATATGACATCATCATACAGTGGTCAGCAGGTCTACAAGGCATGTGCATCTCTCTTGTAACACAGAATTATAAACTTAATAAAACTCGGTTGGCTATACTAAAATAAATGCATGCATTGATCAGGTTTCTAGTATTCTATTAACCTTTTATGAGGTATAAATCATCTAGCATGAACATGGTTTATTTTCCTCTAAAATTCTTTGTAAAGTCTTGGAAAAGGAACCCAGGAAATTATTTATACTTCAAGAAGTGGAATTTTTCTTTCAGATATGCATATTATGAAGATTTTGTAGTTTAAGAGATTCATAGAGGAATTGCCAAGTCTCTATTTTTAAAAGTATCATTCACATTGAATATTTAATTACATGGGTTTTGCTGTTTTCCAATTTTGACCATTTTTACTCATTTTGTTTCAATAGTATTCACTTCTTTATATTTTAAAATATGTTATCAGCATGAATTATACTTGCTGTTTATAATTCTAATAATCTGTTTACCTGCATTGTCTTTGTTTACCACTTTGTATCCTAAAATTAAATCATCTGCCTATTTAAATTGAAACCCCTAATAATTTGCTTTCAGTGGCTGAAAATCAGCATTTTCTTCAAATAATTTAAGCAAATTTGTTATAAACATTTTAACTAATCCAAGTTAAACATGATTACTTACTTTAGTATGATATGAAAATAATTGTTGTTTTACATTAGTGAGTAAATTTCACTTTTGGTCTTATTTTTAATATTCTTTTTCTCCATCAAAGTGAAGTATTCATATATGAAAATGTTTTTCCAAACTGAAACATCTTCTTAAGTTATAAAGTCGTACAAACTCCTTCAGGGACAAAGAAAATCTTAATATTATATGGTAGAGAATGGAAGGTCTCTTCTCACACTGTCTTTTCCATATAATCTCATTTCACCTGCTAACAGATTGGTGTATAACAACATTAGACTCTCTCAGGTTCTCCCCATACCCCTCTCATACTTGTGCACAAATAACTGTGCTTGTAGATCCTTATATTTGTTTTTAAATAGACATCTTTGCATGGAAATACTTAAGAGTTCAACCTCACCAGTACTGGTGGGGACATCGTATACAATTTTATTTGCAAATTATCTCAATAAACCTGAGACATTAAAAAAAATTACTCCCATGAACTTTTTTTTCTAAAAATCAATGCTGTGTTGACCATCATGATACATATATATTTATCTTTGTTTCTGTAGATGACAAATATCTAGAATGGTAATTGCTGAGTCAAAGGGAATGAATATGATGTATTGATGTGTTTCCAAATTGCCTTCCAGATAGGTACCACTTAAAGACAGACCAACAGTATATACTCAAAGCCTTTCTAACATTAAGATCAATATTTTTAATTTTTACTAATCTGGTGAAGAAAAATTTTTAACAGATTTTTAAATGATGTATATTATTTTTATTTCTTTTGGTAGTTGCTTGTTCATACCATTTTATTTCCTAACAAATTGCTTATATATGTTTTACTGAAATACAGAATGCCATAATGCATTTTAAATAGGCCTAGACAAAGAATTTATGAAGAAGACCCTAAAGGCAATCACAGAAACAACAAAAATAAATAAATGGGACCTGATCAAATTAAAAAGCTTCTGCACAGCCAAAGAAACTATCACGAGAGCAAATAGACAACCTACAGAATGGGAGAAAATTTTGGTATGCTACACATTTGATAAAGGGCTCATAACCAGAATCTATTTAGAACTCAGGAAAATCAGCAAGAAAAAATCAAACAACCCTATCAAAGTGGACAAAGGACATAAACAGAAACTTTTCAAAAGAAGACAGAATAATGGCCAAAAAACATATGAAAAAATGCTCAACATCTCTAATCATCAGAGAAATGCAAATCAAAACCACAATGAGATATCACTTATCTCCAGTGAGAATGGCCTTTATCAAAAAGTCCCAAAACAATAAATGTTGGCATGGATGCGGAGAGATAGG